>NDXB01000410.1:13021-41056 GCA_002631895.1 Agapornis roseicollis | reverse complement strand
TTTTTATATATTTTGCTTATTAAATCCCTGGCAAAAAAAAAAAATAATTAATAATCACTATGGACTTGGGTGCAATATACACCAAATATTACGAGTCGTCTTTGTAGATATCAAACTGGTTTACCATTCAGTAGTAGATTTTAATTAGACAAAGAATTACTGAAAGTTTAACTTGAAATTCTGAGTCTGGGGGTTGTTTGGTTGGTTTTTACCTACACATGATCTGGAACTTCCATACAATTTACAAGAGCTCTGAATTTCATTTTCACAAGGTACTAAATTCACATCTGTAAACATGCATTTTGAATCCAGATGAAAGAACAAAATTACATAAATGAGCATTACTGCAGCACTTCGATGTGCAAACGAGTTTCTTTCAATATCCTTCCCATAAGCAGATTATTTAAGTTGCAAATGCAGTCCAAAGCCTGCTGGCCTCATCTGAATCTTTCAACAAGTACCTTTCAGCCAAAGGGAGAGATCTGTCTGTTCAGTAACCTCAGTGAAGATTATGTTTCTTTATATACAATTAGTCAGTTTGCTACATGTCACCTCAGTACATTCTCCTACCAGTTATAGGACTTTTTAGTCTAGGTACACTTTTTACAGTATACTTCTTGACTGCCGCTAATGCCTACAAATTAGGCATATATTCAGTCTCTGTCAGTAATGCAAGATCAGTGCCTCAGTAGGATACATTGGCTTTTATGGCTTTTCATACAGCTTCTTTTGGTGATACCCATCAGCTCACAGGAAAGGGGGAAGTCAATGTTCTTCATCATTCACAAATATTCTATTAGTCACCTGCCTTCTCCAGTCATTGCATCGCCTTGATCACCCAGTCAAAGTAGGTGGTTTTGGTTTTGTTTCAAGTCTGAATCATCAAGCCTTCACTTGAGCAGCACTGCTTTAGCTTAAAGTAGTCAGTAGCAACAGGAAAAAAATTGTTTGGACTACCTAATTTGTGGAGCAGCTCTGTTCAGTAATATTAATGACTGTATAAATAACAACTTATTACAGTTTTGCAAGATGTAATGCTCTTTTAATACCTGACCTTCTTATGTTTTAATAAACCTACTGAAATTCCTTTTTTAATTATTAAACACTATAGTTATAAAAAGAGATAAAATGCCTTGGATATTGCTTGTGGTTTAACTACCATAAACAAGAATTTTGGCTTTCAAATGTCAGTTGTGAAACTGTTTCTTGAACATGTGTCTTTCATTTAAAAATGATTGCCTGAAGTGTTTCAAAAATATCAATCTATAGGTATCACCAATGTAGCCCATTTTACTACCTTCACTTATCCCATAATAGCATGTATGGGATACCCAGCTTAAATCTATCAGAATAGAAAAGGCTGCCCCATTTGTACAAGACTTATTCTGTGATGATTTGCCATTTTATTTGTATCATGTTAGTGCCAAGCAAACTTGCCCCTTATGAACAACATTAGGAGCAAGAATTGCCCCAACACCCTACTACAAACTAAAAATCTTTAGATTGCATGTTCCTTAAATTCTTCTCACAGCTGAGTTTAGAAACTAAATGTTTCTAAGAATATTTCTGAGCAAATGGAGTTTTCCCCCTGTTTTTATTCAAACACATATCACACTCCAGAAACCTGAATGGCAACTCAGTTACACGAATGTGAAGTTAACAGATGAACACAATAACAGCAGAAGTGAAATCACTGACTGTGACTCACTCAGTGAAGACATGCCTATTTCTCTCTAGAGAAAGACGTTTGTGTGACATGTCAGCAGAAGATCTGTAACCACCAGGCAGAATGGCCAGGAAGAAAGGCCTCAAGGGCTAATGAATCTTGGGGGGGGGGAGGGAGTATTGGGGGAGGGGGGTAATTTTAAAAAAAAGAAAAAAAGAAACAAGGTTTTCCACACACGAGTAGCTAGTAGCTTTGAAAAATCTTTAAGGTCTATTTCTTCATGCAATCAGAAACCCCTAGCAAAGTAACAACCAATGCATTGTACAGTTGAACTCTCCTTGTAAATGGAGTAGGAAGAGGGGACTGATTTTAGTATGAAACAGATTGGTTAGGAAAAAATAACCCCAAACTTCCAGAACACTTTTATCTAAGCTTAAGTATCCATATTTGTTTTGTGAAAGAAGAATCTATGAGTTTTTTCTTGCTTGTAGTTTCTCATATGAAGTTATAATTACCATTATTTGAGTGCTTCAATAACATCTTTTCCTAACTCACACCCTAAAAAAATAGTTTGGAAAACTGTGAAGCCCTATTTCGGATGGAGAATAGTATCCTTAAAAGCCAGGATCCAACCTACAGCCATCTTAACTCTGTGAAACAGATCATTATTTGATTATCAGACACACATGCCAAGTCATAAATTAATATTAAAGTCAGTGATGGGACCTGAACCTTGATCTGGTGACTTCCCAGGTGAGTGCTCAGTGCTTGAGGTAATAGAGTAATTAGACAGCTTTTCTCTCTGAAGGATAATTGCTAATACATGTTAGCTGTTGGAGAGGAAGCCCTCCTGAGGAGCAGATATGGGTTTCCTTTTTCATTAAAAAAGAAACTTAACTTTTTTTCAGTGGTTAACCTGAAGCATATTAAACTGTTTACTGCCTAAGTTAGATAGAAGTGTTCCTCTGAGTAACAAACAATTAAATGTAGCAGACAAGTGGGAAAGTAGGTCTCTGGTTCCCTGACAAACCCACAGCGACAGTAAGTAAAAGCTGCCCTGCTAACCATTCTGTGTGGCCACAGCCCACAGTATTTTACAGCTTTTAATAAAAGTAATAAATCCATGTGATCCACAAGAAGCTCATGAACAGTCTATACCTTGCCTACAACTGTAATGTTTCAAAGATGATACTCAAGATGTGTCACACTATTTATGTACAAACCTCTCTGCTTAGGAAACACAAGGGTTCAGTTTCTTCACTTTTCCTGAGGTCTGCTCTTGCTTTTGGAGAGTCATAAACCTCCTACATATGCATACACATTTATTAAATAAATCTGATTAATAAATGTCATTTGATTTAAATCCATTCTCATTTTAGCAAATTAAGATTACCTTGACCCATACAGGAACAGAAGTATCACACAGATTGAGTCTTAAAAACTATAGATACTCAGAAATTCTGATAGATGAAAGAGAATTGTACAACTCGTGAATGCAAAATGTAATGCTATGTCAGAAACTCAGTTTCGTCCGCTGACATGAATTAAATCATGTTTAGAGTTGAAATCAGTTAGGTCTGATCCTTTCTTTCCTTACATCTCCTGTGGTCATTAGCATTTTAAAGACTGAATGTCCAGCGGGTATGGAGTGCTGTTAGTCTGTTGAGTCTCACAATGTCAAGGTTTTCATTTCCTTTTAGGCATTCTTAATTCCAGAAAATGTTTTTACTTTGAGAAGAGCAACATAAGATATATCTCAATATATTATAGGTGAGTGCATTATATTGCTGGACAGATTCCACGGGATTCATCTGTCTGGTAACTTGGAGAGTGACAAAAATCTATTCAACTGGACTTCAGTGTTAATGTGAGACAGATTTGGCCACAGAGCATTTTTTGCTTTCTCTCTAAAGTTTTTTTACAGTATCTCTTTCTTTCTACATCTTTTCAGGCAGAAGTGGCATTCCTGGAACTTAGCAATCCCTGTCAATCACTAAGAGTTAAGGCCACTTCCAGAAAATTTGAGCTATCAGCATGGCGGCATTAGTGCTGCAGGGACAAGTGGCATGTCAGCAGTAGTAGATGAAGCCATTTACAAATTGCATTAAAAAAAGAGAGGGTATGATTACTGACCTCTGGAAACAGAGTGGAAGCACATTATAGCATTTTTGGTTATCATCCCAGACTGCACAGTAATTTTCATACTATATAATAATAAAGCACTCTTTTGTTTTCAGACTGCACTTCCACACTGCACTCCTTCACACTCAGCATCAACTCTATGCTGGTGACTGTCTTCCAAAATAGCTGTAAGGTCAAGGTCCTGTTCATGAGTGCTTACTGAAGACTGTTCTGTGCTTCCTGCACATTCTTTTTAAACATACATACTAGCCAGTCAGCTTAGACTTTCTCAAATAGATGAGTGGTTTTCTGGAATTTCTTTCCATAAAATATATATATATAAACACACACACTCCTGTCATTTCATTTTGGTAACAAAAGGCGTTTACTTTTCCCATTTATATTCTACTTCCAAGGACCTGCTACCCCACACCCTCACAAATAATCCCTTGACATTCATGTACCTAACTGGAGAGCAAGTACCTTGCATCACAAGTGTGAGGTAAGGCCATGCCACTGTACTCTGTTACAGATGGGAATTAGAGAGACAAAACCACTAAGGCCCACATCTTCAAAATTATTTATGCACCTGTCTTTATAGATCTTAAATACATTCATGGATTTCAAAACAGCGCATCCATAATGAAACAGAAACCTGAAACAAACTTTCTGGGATCTCAGATTAGTGATATTTACTATTCCCAAATGCAGCAAGTTTATCCCTGCCAAATCTGCTAGTGCTATGACCTCAGAGCCCCACAGCCCCTGTATTTGCACAGGGAGGCAGCACGCATGCAAGCACATCAGCTTTATCACGGGAAGGGATTTAGAGTTTTATGGATTAAAAGCTGTGAAGAGGAAGATTTCCATTACAACATAAAGCAAACAAGGAGAGCAGCAGTGAAAGCTTTCACCATACCACCTTATTAGCAATGTATCTCAGGAAGGACAATTAATGGAGACCTTGTGTCTGCATATTCATCAGTCCTTTTGCTGAGACTGCTAACATGAGTAACTGTGAAAGATACTTGTGGTGCTGGCTGACAGCTGTCCTCTGAGAACATGATCAAGAACACAGTGACCTACAAAACTTTGTTTTACAGATGGGAGATTTTGGGTCCAGTCTGGACCTTTGGAACTAAATTGGTTTAAAATGAAGTTCAGCTTCGGGGTTAGGCTGGTTGCAGATATTACGACTGTGGCTGGGAAGGCTCTCTGGGACGCGAGATGCCTCTGTGTAAAACTGCTTTATTAGAAATCCTGTGTGAATGTTCTAAAGTGGGAAACTATTTTACAAATTCTGCATCTTTGCCTGTTGGCAGGTTGCAATTCTGTAATTTATTCATCCCTGCTTTATCTGCCAAACTCCTTCCAATTTTTAGTCTATTAATTGGATGCCAACAGCGTACATTATGAGTATCTGATATTCATCCTATTGTTTCTGATTCTCCTCTGGGTGAGGAGAGTTCTTGGCAGCCAGCTTCCACTGTGACCACTCAGGCTTCCAAGTTCTGCATTAACTTTCTGATGAACATTCTCTAACAGTCACTTAAAATTTACTATTTCAGTAAAATTACTGCTGTTAAATTCACTTGTCAGAATATTCACAGAAGTCAGCCCAAACAATATAAACCCAATACCTTACTGAATACAAAAGAGGTTAAACACATGTGCATTAATCTAATAATTTTTGTTATTTGAGTATGATGGATAATATTTCAGTCTGTCATATTGTTGGTATCAAAGTATCGATAACATTTTGGTTAGGCAAGCACTGTTTTCGAGGATTTGCATTCACTACCTTTTGTGTTCCAACTGACACACACACCATAGTTTTATTACAGTTCATTTAATAACCTGCATATGAAGAAACTGTTGGTTAACATATTAAAGCTGACAGTAATTACACTGACATATATCTTTTTAAACTTGACCTTTTTTTTACGATGCTGCTAGAATTATTTTTTATAGTGTCTAGAATCCAAGAAAAGTAGTTTATAAAGCATAATTTGGTGGGGTTTGCCATGATCTGGTGTCCTCAACATAAAAAGGACATGGAGCTGTTGGAACAAGTCCAGAGGAGGACCACGAAGATGATCAGGGGACTGGAGCATCTCCCATATGAAGACAGGCTGAGAACATTGGGGCTGTTCAACCTGGGGAAGCGAAGGCTGAGTGGAGACCTCATAGCAGCCTTCCGGTATCTGAAGGGGGCCTATAGGGATGCTGGGGAGGGACTCTTCACTAGGGACTGTAGCGACAGGACAAGGGGTAACGGGTTCAAACATAAACAGGAGAGGTTTAGATTGGATCTAAGGAAGAAATTGTTTCTTGTTAGGGTGGTGAGGCACTGGAATGGGTTGGCCAGGGAGGTTGTGAATGCTCCATCCCTGGCAGTGTTCAAGGCCAGGTTGGATGAAGCCTTGGGTGACATGGTTTAGTGTGAGGTGTCCCTGCTTATGGCAGGGGGGTTGGAACTAGATGATCTTAAGGTCCTTTCCAACCCTAACTATCCTATGATTCTATGATGTGCTTCACTCATCTGCACTGACTGCATTATTAAGCATCATGTTTGGCAGAGACATTTTAATCTACCTAGCACAGAAGAAGGTTTTATTTCAGAACTGCTGAAATAAGTATTTTAGTCTATTTATTAATACCTATTTAGATTAACTCAATATTTATTAAAGAAGCAAACTGTGTTATGATGCTGGCCTAAGAGTTTCCTTTTAAATTTATCTGTCTTTTAAAATCTGAAAGGTATGCTGGTAGAGAAGACATGATCCATGTGACATAATGACCATTCAGTAGTCAAAAGAGGCAATTACTGAGTCGATGTTAGCAAGGAGTTCGGGATGTCAGCATGACAGGATGGAACAGAATAGATTTTGCATGAAGCCAGGGGCTCTCTATCTGCTTTGTGCTCATTCCATTAATCTAAAATCAGACTCAACAGATCCATGAATAAGGAGACCAGACATCCTTCAGGTTTTGTTGATGGTGTTACTGAGCAGTGAGCTCTTACATGTGAATGTAGAGATTATGGGCGGATTTTTTTTTCTCAAGTTCTTATCCAAGTGATTAGGCAGTAGGAATAAGCCTTTGGGTACCTAGCTCCCCTCCAGTCTTCTCAGTTTTGAAATGTGGAAAAAAAAAAAAACAACCAACCAAAAACCAACCGACCAACCCAAAACCAGTGTTTCCTACTCAGTATGACTTTCTGAATATTATTATTCCTCTAGGTTTGTTCTGGTTTTACATGATTTTGCATTTCCCTAAATTTTCTTAGCTGCCTTTAAAAGTTACTGTAAATCCCTTCACCCATTTCCAGCTTGGCAAATCACCTTTCTATTTGTTTAACTCTTTGTGACAAACATATTTTAAAGACACTCTTCTCCCCTCATCTTACTTTCTAAGTTATCAGACAAAACCCCTGGGATCACTACAGATACAAGGAAATTTTTCACATGAGGAGCCTAATGCCCTGATCACATTCAAGGCTGAGTAATTGCATTTCATGCATAGTGCATGAACACGTGGAAGAATCTCCTCTTTGCACTGTCAGCTAGACACAGCACTATGGATCAAACTGTTATTTTTCAGATTGCTAGAAATGCTTTATGGAGAGAAATATATATCTGCCAGCAAAGCATTTTCCAAATGAAGACAAAGCATAAAACCATCTTGCAAGTAACACAAACCGGTAATGGTGACATTTTGCAGTATAACTGCATTTGCCAGCACAGTAATAAGAAGTAAAGAGCAAGGTTTTCATGTGCATGCAATGACAGGGAAAGCTGACAGCATTAGCGTGCTGCCTGGGCTGGAAAACTACAGGAGAGGCCTCAGCAGTGTCAGGAAGGATTTCTTCCTGTCAAAGAGAATGTCTCCTGGCTTTTTCATCCTGCAGTCCCAGCAGCTGGGTCCTGCAGCAGCAAGTGAGAGCATGCCCTTTGCTCTGCAGCCCCACCAGCACAGCTGCCAGCAAGCATCCGGATCACAAACAGAACCTTTAGTAATGGGTTATTGCTCTTTCCTCTTTTGTAAGCATTTGCTTTATCTTCTCGTCAAGGAAATAGCACTGAGTTCTAACAGAAACAGCATATGTGAGCCACTATCATGTTATTTTTCCTTTTTCCCCAGGTACAAGCAAATACCACCATCACTGAAAAAAGTATGGGTTTTTTTAAATAAAACCTTCTGCTAAAAGGGAAACAGAATAAGGGACCTTGCTATAATGAATGCTTTACTTTATACACCAAATGCTTTAAACCACTTACCCTTTTTTCCTGCAACTTTGAAGAAAGGTTAGAAATATTTTGAGAGGTGATTGTTTACCATGGAAGTTAGTGGGTCAAAGTCTCTATGCTTGAAAGTCTGGTTTATGTGACATTATTTAACCCTGGTTGGCACAGTGGCAAACCAGAACTTTCTGGACTCAATTTATTCCTTGAATATTAGTATGATTGTCCCCAAAGAGCAAGGAAAAAGCCCCACAACATTCCCTCATGTTTAGAAAAATCAAGGCCATTTAGTTATCTAGGAGGAACAGAACATGGTATTCACATGCTTGTAAGATCAAAGTTTAAATTTTGCATCACTTGGTAAGAGAGGCAGAAAAGCTCTACCAATTTAAACCTGTGAGAAATGTAAAAGCATACCAACATTAGGAAAACAAGCAAAAATTTAACTCTCAGAGGTTAACAGGTCTATTTTCACAGTCTGGACACTGGAAATATTGTCTGTCAGAGGCCTAGATTCACTTCAGAAACTAAAAAAGGATTCTTTAACTGTTCATACAAAATCAGAGGTCAGATGATACCTGAACAGACATGAGACTTTCCTGTTTCTTACCTTGCCATCCCGAACCAATGTATTTGAGCTTCTTTTTCATATAAGGGAAAACTTCAAGACATCTATCTGATTAGAGGAAATTCATAAATTCCCTAGATCACAGCATTAATGAACGCCAACATAGAAGCTGTTTTTTCCCCAAGTAACTTCTCAAAGTTGTATAGCTGTCCTTGTTTATTTAAACTTCCCTCATATGGGTATTTTCTGTTGTGCTCTTTTTTATTTCTTTGCAATTCCTAATGTTCTACTTAGTATTTTGGCAGCAAATCAGCACTAACCTGATGTCTTAAGAGAACAATTTACACTGAGTTTACAATGTCTTTTGTGAGTGGCAATATTTAATTTGGAGCCCATAATGACATAAGTACAGTTAGAATTACTTTCCTTTCTATAAATAATACTTGGAATTAATTGTTCAATAACTCAATATTAAGTGATCCTCCTGTAGCTTTTCCATGTCCGCTACAGATTAAATTGTCCTGCATAAATTTACATCAAGCAAACTTTGTCAGAGGAACTCTCTCTAAATACACAGCAGAAAGTTTAGCAGAGCCCTGTGAGACCTCATTAACAACCTCCTTCCAGCTTGAAAATTTAGCATTTATGCCTATCCTTTGTTTCTAGTTTTTAACCAGTTACTAGCTCACAGAAGAAATTTGCCCTTCTTAAAAGCATCTCTGGAATTCAGGTTTGTTACATTTTTCAGATCAACCTTACCCATGTATCATGTTTGCTGCTGGCATCTGTGGATCTGTTCAATCACTATGATTGTACATACCAGTTCCAATGTTGCTGCTATGAAAAGGATATCATGCACCCGAAATTCACACCATCTCCCACAGCTCTGGCATGGAATTTAGAAGATACATACTGATATAGCCATAATCTTTCCATCAGATCAGCTAACCTGTATCCATGAAGCAGCCTAATTCAGGAAAAACAGAGATATGATATGCTTCTGTTGTCTGACCAGAGATTGCTTCAATATAAAGTGGTGATACAGGTGTTTTTGAAAAGCATCAATGTCTATACTAGGACTTGCTTGCTCATTTTTGAGTTTGTGGGCTTTGCAGGTTTGACATGTTACTTGGACCCAGCAACACAAACCAGTGTTTCCCCTAGCAAAAGATAGAGGCCACTATTTAGCCCACTGATGTCGTATGTTTGAGATATGTATGTTCTTTCTCAGACACCCCTAGAACCTCCCTCATCAGCTTTAACAAAGCTTGATATCTGGGTAGAGGAAAGAGACCTTGTTATATCTCATCAAAGGTGAGACAGGAGAGTTCATCTTTGTCAGAAGCAGCTAGCTTACTCACTGATACCTAAGTAGTTTTTCACCATGGTGACTGACAGAAACACTGGAAAGAAGTGCAAAGGGAGACAGGGTGCTGTCAGGACCACCAGGGAGAGGGAGAAACTTGGAGAGGGAACACTGGGGACATGAGCAGATTCCAGAGGGAAGCATGGAGTGGATAGGGCAGTGTCCAGGGAAACTGGAAAAGGTGGTTCCAATACAAGGAGAATGCGCACGTGAAAAGTGTTTGAAATAAGGGACACACAGGAGTTTTAGATGCAAAAAAAAAGAGTGTAGGAAAACAGACTTAATTTTCTGCAGTTCACAAAAAAAAAACCCTAATTTCTCTTTTACTGAGGTCTTCTTGTTAACAGTCTTCTTGAATACCAAAGATTTAATGGCCTTTTCCATCTACAACAGATGATTCTTTTTCATGCAGCTGACGCATAATTCCTGCAATTCTGGTGTAATTCCAGATTCCAAATTAATCTCCATTCACTTTTGGGACATAACTGTCATATTATTCCTTGAAGTCACTCATTGCATTCACCCTAGCTTATTTAAGAAGCATGCCAATGTCTTGTATCAGACTGCATATAAAAAGCTAAGTACAAAGCCAATGTTGTCACTGAAAGTATTTCCCACCCCACTCCTCTCATGGTCACCATCCAAGCCACTAGTTAAATCTGGCTCCCTACTAAAGGCTGTAAAGCACACAAAGATCTGGGTGATGGTTGATAAGAGCATGAACATGAGCCAGCAGTGTGTGCTTGCAGCCCAGAAAGCCAACTGTATCCTGGGCTGCATCAAAACGAGCGTGACCAGCAGGTCGAAGGAGGTGATCCTGTCCCTCTACTCTGCTCTTGTGAGACCTCACCTGGAGTATTGTGTGCAGTTCTGGTGTCCTCAACATAAAAAGGACATGGAGCTGTTGGAACAAGTCCAGAGGAGGGCCACGAAGATGATCAGGGGACTGGAGCATCTCCCATATGAAGACAGGCTGAGAACGTTGGGGCTGTTCAACCTGGGGAAGCGAAGGCTGCGTGGAGACCTCATAGCAGCCTTCCAGTATCTGAAGGGGACCTATAGGGATGCTGGTGAGGGACTCTTCACTAGGGACTGTAGCGACAGGACAAGGGGTAATGGGTTCAAACATAAACAGGGGAGGTTTAGATTGGATATAAGGAAGCAATTTTTCTTTCCTGTTAGGGTGGTGAGATGCTGGAATGGGTTGGCCAGGGAGGTTGTGAGTGCTCCATCCCTGGCAATGTTCAAGGCCAGGTTGGATGAAGCCTTGGGTGGCATGGTTTAGTGTGAGGTGTCCCTGCTTATGGCAGGAGGTTTGGAACTAGATGATCTTAAGGTCCTTTCCAACCCTAACTATTCTATGATTCAGGGGTTTTTGACTCCTCACTGACTACCAGTACTGAGTCTTTCAAATCCATTTGCCTCACACTGTAGATGGATGACTTTCAGCATAAAATGTAACTGCAATAGCCATCAAATAATGCTCCCCATACTTAAATTTCTTTATAACATTCATTATGTATATAATTATAATGGTACATCTTTATAACCAACCAACCAACCAAAACAAACCCCCCAAAAATCCACAACAAACAAAAACCTAAGTAAAAGAATGTATATTCTCTGAAAGTAAAAATTCACCATTCTCCCAGACTTTGTGCATGACTTTCTGCTTAGCTTTCTGAGGCAGAATAGTCAAGTCAGGATTTGCTAGAGCACAGGAGAAAGCTAACTGCTGATTAGTGGAATCAATACAGAAAACACTATCTTCAGATATTTTAAGGAAAAAACAAATGCTTGACTATTGCAGCTGAGGCAGGCATCTGGACCTGTGTATTATTGCTGCCTTTTAACAAAATTACCAGGGTTTTAGCCAGATTCAGAGATTCATCTACTTCTAATTTTAGGACCAGGCCCTGTTACTGAACCAGGCACTACATATTCCTATATCTCCAGGAGAAGCTGATTTTTCTGCTGACACCATGTACCTCTGCCTGCAAAGAAGAGAAAGGGCAAAGGAAGACTCTGCCTCCTCTACACCTCTGCCTCAGTTCCATCCAACATCAGTCCCTCTGAAGCCATCCTGGGCTCCAGAGCTAAGACAGAAAACTGTGACGAGCTTCCACACTCACACTTCTCACAGGGGGGTTTGCAGTGAAAGTTTCACCTGCAGAAGAACAGAGTTATACTACATGGATGAAGAATCCATTTCAGACTATGGATTACTCCTTGTTTTTTGAATTGAAATGTGATGTACTCTCAACAGAAGGCAATTTAATAGCCTTGCATTTGTACAGGTGGCTTATAAAACATATATGTCTCTCCTCCAGCTAGTGACTATTAAAGAGAGCAGGTAATACACAAACACATGATCAAGACTACTGCCTGAAAATGTGGGACAATTAAGATATTTTATTGCATTCCCTTCTTTGTTTAATTCCAGTATAGCTACAAAGTTATAATCTGCAGTGCCTTAAAACCTAAGGAAAAGTTAGCATGCTGTGCACCTGAATAAAAGTATGTTGTTCTTCATTGCTTCCTTTAAACAGTTTGAAAAATAAACTAAAGTTTTCTTTGACTAACAATAGCCAACTCCAATATTCCAATTTCAGCTGAAAGGGTAGTACAGCTTATCTTCAGATAAGCAAACGTAAAAATATTACCACCTTAGCATACAGGAATAGACAGGATTAAAAGGTGTGTGCAACTTTATTTTGTTTTCTGTAGTAATTCAAAATACCTCAAATTTCAGCTAACAAAAGGTACTTACAGGGAAGGCTGAAGCAGTTAGGCAGTTTGATTGATAACATTCATATTGATTTCAGTTGCTAGGTGGGAGAGGAGAAAAATTATTCCCATTTTAGTTTTAAAACCTAAAGCCAAAGCAGTTTCATTTACTTAGTGACAAAACTAGTTACACCAGAAAAGACTAATTTTTTGTTAAAGTGTGTTGCAATAGAATAAGATTTTTGGCAAGCTTCAAAATAGTTGTATGACATTTCTACTTCTTTCCATTTCTCCCTAATATCATATATGAATACACATACAGTAAACAGTTCTTTCATTTTGACAAAAGACTCAAAGTAGGGATAGAAAAGTGATAGCAAAATCTATACCACAACAGATGACCAAACAACAGTATTGCCTCTCAGAACTGCTGTCTAAATAGATTCCATTCCTGCAGACACTTTGGCATTACATATCTAGTCATGTTTTCTGAGTTTGTGGTCACTTAAAGAATCTCCAACCATACAAGGCCAAAGGGCCCTACCCAACCCGAAATCCAAACAAAGACTGACTCAGAGTCTAATGCTTGGAAAGAACAGGGACATGTTGTCTGACCCATGTAGCACGACAGCTTCAAACCCCATATTTATTTGACTATTTCTTGGGTTTTTTAATTAACAACCCACATTATTTCACTCCTGATAGTGAACAAGTCTGTGAAACATAGTTGTCCATATGAAAACAATATGATTCTACAAAACCAACAACCTGTTAAGCTTGTTTGTTATCAGCCTTCCTTCATCAAGGCTTGAAGACAAAAGCTGGGGCACACTTGCAACTCAGATGAGCGTGAAAATATACAGTGTTTTAATTCAATACAATAAAACCTGCAAAAGTAATTTTCTAAAAGAGAGGAATTGGAAAGAACAGATTAATAAGTATATTCCAAGGCACATGTCCAACAGCATAGTCAAAGCCATAGTGAAGCCCTCAAAAAAGAGACTCCCTAATCAGGACTATGAAAATCACAAAAGAGTTTTAAACATAATGGCTGTGATAGCATGCTAAAATATCCTAACTCCTTGGTTGGAAGGGTGATGCATAGATACTGATGCTAAAAGAATTTTTATGAATCTAAACAGAAACTCCCTATGCTTTCAGGATTGAAACAGCACAGCCTGAGGACCACAGCCATTGTTCAGAGTCAGTCAAAAAATGCCTTCTTTTTAGCTTTATAAATAAATCTAGTCGAGGCATTCCTGCTTTGAAACAATGTTCTAATGTCAGACAGGGAATTTTGTGATCAGGTGAGAGATGGAGGGTAACAGATTTGCTGAACATTTTGCCTAGCAAAAGAGGAGACCTGGTTGCTTTCTGATTGTGCTCCCTAAAGCTGAACAGGTTTCTGCTAAAATAAATGGTGAAGCAAGCACAGGGAGTCTGACAGAAGAACGGACTAACACCTTTAGCTGTTAAGAGCAGAACAGAGAGCACGACTACTCTGCAATTACTTAAGCAACATGCAGAAGATCATCTTGAACTCATATTCTCATTTGTAATGACTGCAAATCAGGTGATCCACCAAATCAAGACCATTATGCAGTAGCCCAAACCCATCTTCTAGAGTGCCTTACAATATCTTTGTAGAACAGTTAGGGTTGGAAAGGACCTTAAGATCATCTAATTCCAACCCCCCTGCCATAGGCAGGGACACCCCACGTGTCACCATGGCTCTGTCCAACCTGGCCCTGAACACCACCAGAGATGGAGCATTCACAGATTCCTTGGACAACCCATTTCAGTGCCTCACCACCCTTACAGTAAAGAACTTCCTTAAACCCAATCTAAACTTCCCCTGTTTAAGTTTGAACTTGTTACCCCTTTTCCTATCGCTACAGTTTCTAATGAAAGCCCCCTTCAGATACTGGAAGGCTGCTATGAGGTCTCCACACAACATATATTACAATATATATATTTGTGTCCCATGACCTTTCTAATGCATCATCCTAACAGCTTACACTGCCTGAAATGTACTCGGTGGATAAAGAACTGGTTGGATGGCCACACGCAAAGAGTTGTCAATGGCTCAGTGTCCAGCTGGAGATCAGTAACAGGCAGTGTCCCTCAGGGATCAGTGTTGGGACCGGTCTTGTTCAACATCTTTGTCACTGACATGGACAGTGGGATTGAGTGCACCCTCAGCAAGTTTGCCGATGACACCAAGCTGTGTGGTTTAGTGGATATGGTGGAGGGAAGGAATGCCATCCAGAGGGACCTTGACACACTTGTGAGGTGGGCTGAAGCCAACCTCATGAGGTAAACCATGAAAAGTGCAAGGTCCTACACCTGGGTCAGAGCAATCCCAGGCACAGCTACAGGTTAGTCAAAGAGGAGATTCAGAGCAGCCCTGCAGAGAAGGACTTGGGGGTGGTGGTCGATGAGAAAATGAACGTGAGCAGGCTTCAGTGTGTGCTTGCAGCCCAGAAAGCCAACAGTATCCTGGGCTGCATCAAAACGAGCGTGCCCAGCAGGTTGAGGGAGGTGATCCTGCCCCTCTACTCTGCTCTCATGAGACCTCACCTGGAATGTTGTGTGCAGTTCTGGTATCCTCAACATAAAAAGGACATGGAAGTGTTGGAACAAGTCCAGAGGAGGGCCACGAAGATGATCAGGGGACTGGAGCATCTCCCATATGAAGACAGGCTGGGAAAGTTGGGGCTGTTCAACCTGGGGAAGTGAAGGCTGAGTGGAGACCTCATAGCAGCCTTCCAGTATCTGAAGGGGACCTATAGGGATGCTGGGGAGGGACTCTTCATTAGGGACTGTAGTGACAGGACAAGGGGTAACAGGTAAACAGCAGAGGTTTAGTTTGGATATAAGGAAGCAATTCTTCTTTCCTGTTAGGGTGGTGAGATGCTGGAATGGGTTGGCCAGGGAGGTTGTGAGTGCTCCATCCCTGGCAATGTTCAAGGCCAGTTTGAACGAAGCCTTGGGTGGCATGGTTTAGTGTGAGGTGTCCCTGCTTATGGCAGGAGGTTTGGAACTAGATGATCTTAAGGTCCTTTCCAACCCTAACTATTCTATGATTCTATGTATGAGACTAAAGAATAGTGAACAAGATAAAAATGAAAGTTCTATTTAATTTTGTGTCTGCATCAATAGAAGGATATTCACTTACCATCCCCTTATTAACTGATGCGCTAATATGAGTTTGGACGGAAATGGCACCTGCTCCAGCCTCCTCTCCCTTCTCTTCTCATCTTGGTGCTCACAGAGCTGTTTCTCACACTCTTCCTCACTCTTCCATGCAGGGCTTTCTACCCTCTACCCTTTCTTCAATCTGATGTCCCAGAGGCATCACCCACATTGCTCACTGGTTAAGGCATGTCCTTTGATGGAACCATTAGGGAGCCAATCATGTATGGCATGAGGCCTCACCTGCAGCCAGATTCCGGGCACAGAGACCAAACACAGTAAGAGAAAAGAGTTCAAAAGTCCAATGGTTCTGAACTGCCTTTGCTTTCCCACAGGTTACAACATACCATTGTTCTGTGTGTCATTATACTGGTGCATGAGGCATCAGTGATGCCAGTTACCAATGCTCATTAATCAACCATATGAAATGCAAGTCCTACCCTGGCACAAATAGGAATGATAGAGGCCCACATGAGTGTCATTATTTAACTGGCAATTATGATTTCAGAGTATCAAATATCACAGTTGATTCCATATAGCTTGAAAAACAGCATGTAAAGCTAGGCAGGGGACTCGGTGAACATCTAAAATTATTCTAGGGTAGGCATTCAGCTGTAGAAGACTTTACTGTAGCTACACACATGCTTTATCATAACCAGCTGTACTCCAAGTGTGCGTAGCAACATCCAAGAGTACCAAATAATTTCCAACAAATCCAACTGGGTTTGTGAATAACATGGCTGTGTAATGTGAAGTGTATAAGCTATCTTATAACGCTATACGAGCTTTTACAAATCCAGAAAAGAAGTTATAACCTGACAGGCCTTTATTGTGTTTCTCTGCATAGCTACACAAAACAAATTCTCTTTTAATTTAAAGTTCAAGGAGGAAGTATTAGGGGGAACAAAGCAACAAGCAGCAAATTGCCAGCACACTCAGTTCAAGAAAATTGAGCAGCAGATTCATAACTAGTGTTCAGAGCAAAAGTAGTAGGCAACCTACAGTTCAGGTTTTCATTATAAGGAATGAATCTGGAGTTTCAGGGGGAAAACTGAGGTTGGGGTATGTTGGCATTAAAGAAAATGTCGCCCTTGTTTCTGAGCAGTAAAGTGATTGGTGAAAACACATATTTCACTCTCAATGCAGAATTATGCTAGCTCAGGAGAATGCTTTAAGATCCAAGCTCTGTGGATATTAGCAGAGTCAGATATACAGAAAACACTGTTGAGGATTTAAAAGTATGAAAGGCATAAGGATTATATAAACTTGAACTATGAATGGCATTGAAGTGCATTCAAGAAAGCAATAAAGACTAGTGAACTAGAAACGCCCTGCTGACTTATGATAAAATATTTAGTTAATACCAAAGAAAAGCTTCAAATAGACTTGTCTGGTTCTTTAGAAAGTCACTATAAAATAATGCTAGTATTCTCTGTATAAATACTTTCACAAATAAAGAGTCTCTTTTAGAAAGAATATTGAACTTGGTAAGTAAGCAGCTTAAGCAGTAAGGAAAAGCATATTAAAATTATTTCTTAACTTGCAGAAATGTTGAATACCAGTCCATGGCCACAGTCTGTAATGACAGCAGACCATACACTGTTCCCAGAGCAGTGCAGCTTCCCATGTTTTATGTACAAGACACACACAAAAGGTTAATTTGATCCTAAATGGCAATGCAAAACCAGGTACTAAACAAAAATTCACCAACTACTTCTCTTTAAGTCTTTCAGTTTTGCTCATTTTCCTGAGAAGTGGTGAATTCACCAAGTAACCTACTCTTCTCACCACCACTATTTTTAGTGAAAAGAGATACTTCTGACTAAGTGGATTAAATTAATATATTTTCAGTAACTAAAATAAGTTATGAAAAGCAAGAAATACTTTCATCTTAATTAGCTCGTATTTCATTTGAGCAAAGTCAGACTTGCTCTTCCAGAGGAGGGAATCAGCAGACACTGTAGATGCTAAAGTGCCTTGTTTTGTTTATGAGGTTTATGAGGATCTTACTAGAATTATAAGACTCAAGTGAACTATGCAAGAAATAAAAACACATTCTAGCCTAAGAAGCATTATAGACACTAAGGCAAAACTCAGCACTTCTCCATCTGTTACCAATTCAAAATGTGATCCTCATCAATTCTGAATGTGAGACTAATTTTGGTACATCAGGCATTCTTTCACTCTGTTGGGTGAGGATTTTGCTTTCCCTTTTCAGCTACAGAATTTAAGAATGTAAACTGCAAAACTCCTACTCAAAGTAGGGTACACAAAGCAGTGCCAACAGAACAAAGAAAGCATCCAAGTTGAGCCAGAAAAAATTCTTATTCCCTTAAAGCTCTGAGCATTAGGGTTACATGGGGAAAAGTGCAGGGAGAGTGGCAGTAAACTCTTAGAGATGCTGAATTCTTGCTCACCAAACCAGCTCCAGATCAGGCTCCTACCACTGCCACCTCGTTCTCTGTGCCTCCACATTTGCAAAGCCTCATTAGCAACTCATTAGGAAAACTACAGAAGTGACACACAAACTTGCTCTGGGAGAGGAAATTAAGGAATCTGTATCAGCGAACTAAGTCAGAATCCTAGAAACACTTTGAATGATTGTTCAGAGAACATCCTGATCATTGTGTGAAAAATATTACATCACTATTTTTAGCAAACACTGAGTGAAGAAAAGATACACCGTTTTAGGGTTTGAAAGGTTAAAACTACAGGAATTGCTGTCTCGGTCAATTCCCAATTTACACTTGGATTTGCAATAATAACAGAAGGAAGTTACAGCTTTTACTTAGTGCCTTCAGGAAGGGCTGAATTTATTTAAAGGCTGTCAGTGTCTTCTTACAATAATGAAAAGGATCTTTCTTTCTGCCCTGCTGTTAGTATCAACAGCTTCTAAACACTTTGGAAAGTTTATTCTCTGTTGTGACCTATACTTGTTCAAGGCATCTACTTGAGTCAGCCTGTAATATATCTGCCTGACAATGTCAGATAGGGATATATTTATTAATATTGTGTTGGGAAGAAGGGTAGAAGTAAGGCTAAATGTAAATTATTGTTATACCTCTGATGTAACTTTGAGTAGTGGTCCTAAGGAAAAGTTGAATTCTCAGCAGAAATACCTTAGAAGTTGAGGACTCAGTTATACTATGTTATGTACTACACTTTTCCCCAACCTCCCCCCCTCCCCCCCCAGCAAACATCAGTTTTATAGCCAAAAGAAATGACTTTAATGAGGTTTATTATAGCACATTTAGGAAGAGAAGGACTACTTCAATGAAAAAAAAAAAAATGCAAAAATACGTACAGAAAGATAAAACAACTANCCCCCCAGCAAACATCAGTTTTATAGCCAAAAGAAATGACTTTAATGAGGTTTATTATAGCACATTTAGGAAGAGAAGGACTACTTCAATGAAAAAAAAAAAAATTGCACAAAAAAGTACAGAAAGATAAAACAACTATAGACATAGTAAGTGAAATGTAGTAACAGAAACATTGGAGTACCTCATGTGACTGCAATCTCTGCTATCACCTCCTTTTAGGATGGGGCTGTATGTCTGCTGCCTCATAAATGGACAAGGCATGACATCAGGACAGCTTAAATTTAGAATTTCTTACACTGAGTGAAGCCACACAGTCAGCTTATGTGTACAGTCAGGATAACAATCTGTTCTCAGAAAATTAATATCCAGACCCAAACCCAAAATAAGTCAAATCAATGAGAGCTGAAACAAGGCTGGTAATCCAAAAGTTCATCGCCAGCAGTACGAGTAGTTAAATAATTGTTCTAAATCCCATGAATTCTAACAAAAAATTGAGTAAAATTGGGGTTAAAATGATGCCCTGAACAGTTGGAGAGAATATAATATTCATGTCTCTGTAATCCAAACTCTTACTAAATAGGAAAAAAAAAAACAACTTTTATGTGTAGGTAAGCTATATCCTAATTATCTTATAGAGGGTTTCTTATACTGCCTTCCAAGTTCCTAATCTCAGCCTCATCTGATAAAAAGGTACTAGTCAAACTCAATATGGCAATTTTCATTTACCTATCATAATGTTGAGGCATTTTGTGAAGGCAGATTTAATTTCCTATCAGTTGTGAATTAGACCATAAACAACCCAGAATAAAACCTTTGACTGTGAAAATTAAAATGCAAAGTTCCCAAGTCTTCCTTGGAAAGAGTTACAGGATTTATAATATATCCATTTTTCAGTTTTTTAAAACCTGTTGTTACACATAATTAAAACGCAGGTTGTTCTCAACATACATACTTTTCTTCAGGTTTATTTCCTTAAATTTAATAAAGCCTTCTAGCTTTCAGGGTAATTTAGTCTCAAATCTTCACTTTCTGGTTCAGCTTTCATTATTCCACATTATTCTTTCACCCTTATTATAGAAGCTGGCTTTATTCCCAATTCATAAAGTGACCTAAATTCTCCAGGAGATATTTTCTAGCATTGATTTTACCTCATTCATAAAGTTAATGGCATGACTGTTCCTACCTTTACTTTCTGTACTTTCTTAGCTTTCATTATTTTCATAATCCCACACCAACACACTCTTTTCCTTATCTAGAACACACAATTCTTTTTCTTGTAATAATGCTATGTGCATTTCATTTTCCATTTCTGCCCACCCTGATAGTAGAAGATAGGTCTGTAGTAAACATGGGGGTTTATCTGTTTTTGAAACATCAAGGAAGAATACCAAAGAGCAAAAAACTTACAATAAATTCTTATTTTGCAGTGTTTGAGTGCTTTTTTGACACCTGTAATTTATCTGAGCAAAATTCCTCTCTGAATATATTCCAAAAGCTCTTTATCTGGAATGTTTTTCATCTATCAGTTTTGTGTAAACATGGTTTTGGGGATGGCATACACACACTCTTGTTAATGGCATTTATGAGATTCACAATATTTTTCAAGATAGACTTTAGGAGCCTGTATCTTATAGGATGAAATATTTTCACCCTAGTATATAGTCTGCCTCTTTAATAAGATTGTCTGTACATGGAAAACTCCAAGTATTGTTACCTTTTGTTTATTAAGCCTCATTTTTCTTCCTTCAGATTATTACTGTTTTTTAAAATCTACACTTCCTTTAATTGTTTCTATTTTTTCAAGTACTATGTCAGTTTTTCTGATATAGACATTAAAATATAGGAAAACTTACCATCTTGTTTTCATGTAGGGATTAAAATTTGCAGTTCATTCAAAATAGAAAGATTCACAGTCCTCTATCACATCACTCCCTTTCTGATTTGGATTGGTTTCTCTGTTCCTTAACTGGACAAGGTATAGTAATTCCTTTCTCCATGGCTGTTCTGTGCATGGAATGACATGGCTGTGTCCCAAGCAGATCTCTGACAGGGGAAGAAGCTCTATCATGCAAGGCCTGTTTCAGATCATTAATATCCAGAGCTAGTCCTCTGCCCATACAGCTCTTTCACTATCTGCTTTCTTAACAGGAGATTAGGTAACCATAAACAAGTCAAAAAGACTGAAGGCCTTCATTCAGTAAATTGAAACTTCTTGACTCTGCACTTCTCATCCTTTCTTAAAAAGGACAGAATTTTTTAATTCCTCTCAAGCCTATTTCACCTTCCTTTACAAAAGACTTTCTCCTACTTAAGAAAAAAATGACGACAAAATATCAGCTCTGTTAAATTACTTTTTCAATAGTAGATGATTTATAGTTGATTAGGTAATTAAATCAAATACAAGTGCCTGAAAGTAAATCTATTTTTATCATCCCTGTAAATTAAAAGTTCCGCATCATAAAAAATCATGACCATCTTGAAAATGACTAGTCAAGTGCTTTTTATAGGCCAGCAGGATTTATTGTCAATTAACGTATTGAACTGGATAGTCAGCATAACCCTGTGCTCAAGACTTTTTAAATTATTGGCTTTGGCTATCAAGCTGCTCCATATCACAGTAATGAAATGTATCCAGCTATTCACATATTGAACAATTCCTTAGGTTGGGTTTATATCTCACTATAACAACATTTAATTTTACTATTATCTCTGATCCTCTGCAATGAATACAAATACATTCCTTTTTTCCATCATAGGTTTATCAATTTTCATTGATTTGCCTGTAATGAATGCAGACAGAATGGGTGAGGAAAAAAAAATTAAAGAGATCGTATGCATTAAAATATCTGTAAATTCCAAAGTTTGCCATTTGCAGTTGCATCAATTAGAAGAAAGAATTCAGAGCAACAAACAAAAAGAAGTGTCTGTTTAAGTCTTAACATTTAAATAACTGTAAAATGGAATTTAGGGGCCTCTTTTTACAGAATATTTGATTTTGGAATTTTCTTTCCATAGACAAAACAAAACAAAAAAAACCCCAAAACATTCTCATTATATTTTTGCATTTCATATAGATTAATTTGATGTAATGCACATTTTCCTTTCTCAGTAGAGATCAAGCTGACAAATAAAAATGCACTTTATGGTGCACTGTGTGATTTGCTATACACAAACTAGGTTTCAAAATGGCTCATGCCAGCATCTCCCCTTCAATGGGAAAATCCCCCAGCCCCAAAATCAATGCTGCCTGAGGAAAGCACTTGCATTGTTGTAGTGCTTTCTGCACAGAGGAGACCTCCGCACAACCTACGTATTTTCTACAGTTTGGATGCTGATACTTTCCATTTTTTTCCTAATTCTGAAACCTAAATAAAACCACACTGATTTAAGGCAAATAAAGACATCTTAAAACCCACAATTCCAACTGTGTTACAAACCTGCATACCAAAACCCAAACTTTGACATGAAAATTCACTTTTCTCAGTTGTGACATTTTATTGCACTGTAACAATTACATCTCCTTGTGTTTGGCAATTATATCATTACATGACAATGCAATTTGATATGAAGTGATACAATAACATCCTGGCTTTCACTTGGGCACACAAAAAATAATTAAAAGAATCCCTGGAACGTATAATACCCAGTTTATCCAGGAAAACAATACTGACAGCAGAATCTGACCTATTGTGTTCATGTTGTATGGCAGAGTAGGACAAGGTTGGCTTCATAAAGAAAAACAAGGAACTGTTAGGCAGAAATCAGCTATCCTGTTTCTTACATACACACATGCACACACACTCATTTGAACAGATAGAAGGCTTGTTAGAAACAGATGCATAGAGAAGTTTAGTGTTTGGTTGTGATTTTTTAATGAGGAAATTCACTTCTAATTGTCTCGAAGAATCCTATAAGTTTTAATGTCTCAGGGAATCATAATCAAACACTATAAGCAGATTTTCAAATAAGATGGGTAGTGTGAATAATAGTAAAAGTATGCTTTGAGGGAAAAAAAAAAAATCAAAACCAAAACCAAACAAACAAAAAAAACCAAACCAAAAAACAATTGCTGGACATTAAAGATGATTTTTTGTCTAAAGAATCACAGAATGCTTTGTATTTGAAGGGACCTTAAAAGCTCATCCAATTCCAACCCCCTGCCATGAGCAGGGACACCTTCCACTAGACCAGGTTGCTCCAAGCCCCATACAACTTGGCCTTGAACACTTCCAGGGATGACGCAGCCACAGCTTCTCTGGGCAACCTGTGCCAGGGCCTTATTGCCCTTACAGGGAAGAACTTCTGCCTAAGAGCTCATCTAAATCTTCCCTCTTTTAGTTTAAAACTATTCCCCACCTTGTCTTGTCACTACAAGTCCTTGTAAAAAGCCCCTCTCCAGGTTTCTCGTAGGCCCCATTTAAGGTTTTGAAAGGCTGCAGTAAGGTCTCCCCGAGCCTTCTCTCCTTCAGAATAAACAAGCCCAGTGTTCAATATTTCTTGTGATGAACACAACATAATCATTTTCTGTATAGACAAAATGCAACACTGGTCTTCTGCAACCCCATCTGATACCTCAGATAACTTTGTGTTAATGAGAGAAGAGTAGAGACAGAAAAATACATCTGGATAAGGACTCCCAAGAAAAGCAGAGAAGAAAATGTCATCTGTTTCCAGATGACTTTCCAGATGACTCTGTCCCTCAGACTTATACTTGTTGTGCACAATAAAAATATTCTCCACCACCCTCTTCTGTTTATCCCCCAATTTCTCTAAAAGCACCATGTAGCATCTAGGATAGCTACATTTTGTGCAAGTGATACCAACAGCCAAAGTGATCTATTCCCTAACTGGTGTCATGGGATGCCTCCTCTAGAACAAAAGATAGAAAAGATGCAGAGGAAATAAAATAGGCAATTAGTGTACTTCTGCCAGTTAGCAGGAGAAGTGCAGGAAACTAACAGCCAGTGCAATAATGGTAATTTCCAAACTACAGGAACCCTGGTTCCTGCTGAATACACAGGCTCCTTCCTGGAGATGAGAAAGATATGGCAAATATCCACTGATACAGTTAAAAAATGGTGCCTCTCAGCATTATGTGTTATGCCCAGAAATCTCATTGTCATACATATTAAAACTCTTATATATTACAAAGCCAAATTATTTTTCAAGTAAAAAAAAAAAAGAGAGAAGAGATGTAAGAGTAACTCAGGACCTCCTTTTAGTGTTGCTAAATTGGGAAAGATTAAAATGCACTAAAAAGAACATGTACTAATAAATTTCTTCTTCCCTATTAAAAGGAAGTTCAGAAACTGCCAGACTGATTCCCTCTAGACTTACTGAATCTGCTTTTTCCAAGGATATTCTTAAATTCAGTTCTCTAGATCACCCTACTGAAACTCAATGAGAGCCTGGTATCTAACTTTCCTCTGCTGCTTTGAAAATTCCAGCCTACAGCACTACAAGCATGCTTTGAATGAGTTACTTCAAAGTAAAAATGTCCTTATCTTCTATCATTTTAACAGCTTCAGAAGGTTTTCAATGTTACTCTCAGTAATAAATAAACCAGATCTCATTTTCATAGCTGATTTCTTTTTTTGTCACATGTAGTATCCTAAGTCACAGTATAGTCTAAAGCTTTGTAATATTATATAGGAGATGAATACTACATGTTGAACTCCATAGTGTTATTTGCAAGGTGTGCCAGATGGAAGAGACTTCCCTTTCAGTCTTGAGTGACAAAAAGTTTGCAAAATCAAAGAACCTTAGAAGGCAGTACCTATAGTAAAACACACAGATGGCCAGTTCTGCTTATGCTCTTTTTAGTAGTAATTAATTCTACTTTGATTTAAAATACTTGGGAAAAGAAGCAGATAATATTATTTAAGACATTATAGAGAACTTACATGAGAGCTCTGCTGTAAGTACCTAATTTTTTAGGGAACTTTATAACACACAATTTCAAAGCCAAAACATGGGTTCATCATTGAATGAAAAGCAAAAATAAAGTAAATGTCATCTTTTGGAATTTTTTTGTATCCATGTTAAAGCAATCAGTATTACCTTCTAATCTGTCAAACATACATCTGAAAAGTGCTGAGTTTTATATCCATCACATGTGGTCCCCCTCCAAGAATAGCCAGTGCTTTCTAACAAAGGTTTTTTCAAACTCCTCTTTAAACATACAGTCTTATTTTTGTGCATCACTGATACATTTTAAATAAGTAAAAACAATCCCATACCATAATATTTGCTTCCAAGGTCCAAGTTTGCCTCAGTGTTTGGGAATTTAGTTCAGGAAAAACCTCTCATTGATCTTTCAGAGCCAATCACTATGTTGTTACAAGAATAACTCTTCTGAATAAAATATACTTTGTATATCAGGTTTGGAAATACTAATACTCTTCCTTAGAAAATACAAATGAAACTGAGTGATGCAAAATCCAGCCTAGAAGTTTTCCCACCAATCAAATTACAGTGTTTTGGAAAAGATTTCACACCACTGCTGGCTGTTTCATGCCCTTTCAGTGTGCCATAGCCCCAGCACAAAGTATTTCACATCTTTCCCAGTCTCTACCAGTACTATTAGAAAAAGGTATTAATAATGACAGCAGACATTCTCCAATGGGGATTAAAACCGCACCAAAGCTGGGCATTTATGATTTACTGAACTGCCAGATCTGTTGAAGAAGGCCAAGGGCTTAACAGCTTCACTGGAATAGTGACTATTTGTTAATAAAGAAAGAGGTAAAACTAAGGTAATAGGTAGGGAACGTGACTTGGTTATGTGTGACCCAGAAGATTCTGATTCAAACCCAGAGCCTAAAAGAAAGAATTAAATGGAAAAAATTAACAGCTTGCTGAATGAGTGACTATGATTCTAGCACACTTTCTTCAACCTGGCAGAAGGAGGCATCTTTGTCTGCTTTGCTTTAAACAAGCTTATTTGGTGACAAACTCTTTATTATCAAAGGTGTTTTCCTCTCACTGTACTCCCAAATGTTATTTGTGATTTCCTTTCTCCTCCCACTTTGCTCCTGGACATTTCTGAACAAGTTGATATTGCTGTATACTTGTTTCATTAAGACCCCAGACAGCCAGAGGTTCTGCAGAGTCATTCTGACGCAAAGCACATGCCAACCACAGAGGCCTTGTGGAGCACTAACCACATAGAACACTTGTTGGTTTGCAGCAAAGGTCGTAGCTGCAGTTACAGGCTTACAAGACTAAAAGCCCACCACTGTCCTGGAAACCCTGAAGATAACAGTCTCCTCAAGTGTTATGACATTGTTTGAGACAGAAAACCAAACAAAAATATGACAGAAGGTGCTTAGAAAAAGCACACATATTACATAAAACCTGCTGCATGATGGGTCAAGTAAGCCCACCCTGCAGACATATCTTTTATGCCTGGCACAGCCTTTCCACCCTCAAGCACTTTACAAGACACCTCAGTAAAAGAACTCCTTCAATCTCTTCATTTAAAAATCTATAACCTTCAGGCTTCCACAGCTTCCTTTGAGACTAAGGTAAATAAAATTGAGGGAAGGCTGGAGGGATTTGAAAAGCAATGGAGTCAATTGAAACTCAAACAACAAAGAGAGTAATTCTGTAATAAAAATCACAAAGGAGAAAAAAACATGTTTAAGCATTATGGAGCTCCTGAAAGAAGATTGGAGTCTTTGGAAAAAAACAAAACAAAAGAACAACCAAAAACCAAACCAACAACCCAAACAAATAAACAAAGAAAGCCCAAAAAAAAAAAACAACAACCAAACAAAACAACAACAAAACAACACAGCCATAAAAAATNAACCAAAAACCAAACCAACAACCCAAACAAATAAACAAAGAAACCCCAAAAAAAAAAAAACAACAACCAAACAAAACAACAACAAAACAACCCAGCTTTGTCATAGTTCTTGATGTTCTCAGCATCTTCCCTGAAAGACTCAAGATGGTTAGAAACTTATGGAAAAATCCAAAGCAGACAGACTGAAGAAAACCGCCTTATTTGGAGTAGGAAAAGCAATACATCTGCATGAATGTTAGAGGCTCGAAGTGCTGTGTAGGAAGAACATCATAATCACAGAGAGCATGTGACTAAGCAGGATTTGAGCAGTGGCCAAAGAATTAGGATAAAAATGGAGACCAGCCGTCTTACCACTCCATAAACCCTTGGCAAAGGATAGGAAGTAACTTCATTTGAAGAAAGAAAAATTTTTACTAAATGACCTTGCATCAATCTTCTATCCTGCCAGATTGCAATTACTACTCTTGAGAGAAGAAATGCAACACTGCTGGGAAGCAGCAGCACATTTCACACAGAACTGAAACAGGGCAGCAAGAAGTTTGGTAACTAGACCCATAAGAAATTCCTCAAGCTATTTGTTTTGTTCCTTTATCACAGAAGGTGCATTTGAACATGACTGTTCTGGGAAAAAATATTCAGGCTCTATTTGGGCTCTCATACTCTATGTTGGGCATTGGTTATTTGCCCTCACATGCTGGCATAAAGGAAAATGTTAGAAAAAGTAATGCAAAAGTTGACAGGCCTACAATAAGTGAAACAACTTGCAACAAAATGTGTTCTGAACTAAGTCACAGCATCCTACAGATTTTCTGAGAGGTTCTGAGAAGTATGGTTGCATGGCTGCATTATTTGCATGGCCTGAACAGGAAGTAGAAACAGATATAAATATTTTGAATCACAGGAATTAAACCAGCCACTTTCCATCCATAAAATGTAAAAAAAAAAAAATAGTATCTTCTCTAAAGGTTCACACTAAAAAATTCCCTACCTTTTTTTTTTTTTTTTTAAAACATCG
>NDXB01000410.1:0-12941 GCA_002631895.1 Agapornis roseicollis | reverse complement strand
AAGTTAAAACAAAAAAATTCCCTACCTTTTTTTTTTTTTTTTAAAACATCGAAACTAGCAGTGTCTGGTTTTACTGACACACTTGCTCCAAAGCACTGGGGCTGAACAGAAGGCATCTGGGAATAGAATTCAAATACTGTTAAGGTATTTCCTGTCTAACACAGGCTCATGTTTTTGAGTTGTACTGCTTTCTGGTTTGTGACTTACACATAGATGAAGGCTTCTGTGGCAGACTGGTTTCTTTGTGGTTCTTTGTTGCAATGTTTTGTTAACCTTCCTTTATGTATTTTTAATGAATATTACAAATAAGAAATGTGTAAACTCATCCTGAGAAGAAGCTATAATATCTTCCTGTGCTTTTGATTCACTGCCTCATTTACAAGATTGCTGCTTATTCAGAAATTAATTATGCAATGACATCTTTAGCTAATAAAGTATAAACAAAAAACATTTAATCCAATTCATATTTTTCTCTCAATCAAACCAAGTCTGTCAAACATAATTACATTATACATGCAAAGCAGGAATGAGCCAAACATGTGCCACACCTGCTTAGCACTTCTTCAAGCAGACGATACACAGTAGAAGAACAGTTGGCAGCACAGATGGCAAAGCGAAGAAGACTTGTGAAAAATGTAGTTGTGGAGTGTGGTTTTGTGCCTTTTATTGGTGGGAAGGGTCAAACAGTGACCTCGCTTTATGTCAAACACACCTTTCTGGTATCTTCAGGCTTGACAACTCTAATTTTGGAGATACAAACCCCACTCACCTTGCACTTTCTAAAGGAAGAGACATTTGCAGCTTGTGGGGAGCTATTGATGGTTTCTAAACCTAGCCACAAGCTCTGGGGACACGTGTGCTATCATTGATAACCATAGAGACCACAGTGTGTTTTAGGGTGGGTCTAAACAATATACACGCTCGCTAACATCATTGTATATCTATATAATAAAATCTAGTGGGCAATAATAAGGATAGTGATTCTGTACATTTCAGTACCTCCTGTTCACATAAACTCAATAAGGAGCCAAGTATTTCACTTATGAGCACAAAACCAAAAGATAACCCAAGCAGTCCTAGGTATCTTTTCAATTTTGTGGATATACTTAATTGATAAAATAGACATATGATACAATATTAATATGCATGTATTGTTATTTCTACTTTAAAACTGTGCAATTATACCAAGAGGCAGAGTTTCTGAAAACTGCTTTTGCAAAATACTTCATGGTATCTCCTAGTACTACAGAAATGATCTCTACCATTTCATGTACAAAATTAGCATCTTGCAAACACAATCAGTGCATCACTCCTCATTTCTTAAAAGATCTAATATCTAGCCTTTGGCTTCTTGTACACACAGGAAAGAAAAACTTAAAAAATTCTTACTCAAAACAGCTTACGTCTCTTATCTCAATTACTGTTATCTACATCTATGTTATAAAAGATTGGTATGAAACCATCACTGCAGTTAGCTGCTTTCACCACACATCTCTGAGGTTCTTCATAACTTTCTTCAGTTTTGCCAACCTTTAGGGAAGCATTATTACCACCACAAAGGTTTTCTTCCCTGAGAGACTGAGGCAACTATTATAGAAGACCTTAGGTTACATCCAGAGCAGATACTCCCAGTGGTCTATGCTGTCCTGGTTGTATTGTGCTGACTGGGGAGAGCTGGGAGACACCACGAAAGGGAGCTGCCTCTACATCCTTAAATGTGGTAATCCAGAGAGAAATGAGAAGAGCCCAAGTTCCAATGGACAAACTTAACTCAGGACTCTGCACTCACTTTCAGTATACATCTGGCTGTGCCATACTGACCACAAGATATCAATAACTGGAACATAATGTAATAGGCAAATTAGCTTATTAAGAACATTTTCTAATAGCAGTCTTAAGACTCAGTTCTAAGTTCACTGTTGGCATCCCTGCATCAAGGCAAAATATAGCTCAAATACATGAATAATTATTCTACAGAAGGAAGAATGGCTCTGTCCTGGCTGCTATGTTTAAGTATGTTATATATTAGAGGAACTCATTCTCCACTGAAGTTTTGTTCCTGTCTTCAAACTTGTTTTCTACTTACGTGACCAAAATGCTAACAAAATACTCACACAGTATTTCCCACAGGTGTAGGTACACTAAATGGAGATTCTGCAGCATCAAGGTCTGAGAAAATGGCATTGAAAACAGCGCATGTTCTACTAACCTGTGCAGCAGTCATTCCCTAGAATACTAAATTTTCAAATTATTAGTGTGAGTCCAAATTCAAAAAGTATTCTGGTAAAGAATATTCTATCTGCTTTTCTCCAAGGACACTTGACCAAAAGACTGCCAGCAAGAGCTGAGAAACTGTCACTGGAACTAAAAGGATAGCAAGAAATAAATAAATAAATCATAAGCAGTTTTTCAGGGAGTGAGTGCAAAAAATTATTCACAGGAAAATACACTGGGATTTAACTTAACCAAAGTTTAAAGAAATTCACAAAGTTTAAATTACTGAGTGAACAACAAATGTCCTGGGAGAATTCTTATGACAGCACAAATCAGAAAAAAAAAAAAGGCAGAAAGGAATACGGATGTTTTTCTGATGAGAAAAATCTCTGTGCCATCAGAAGTATTAGAAATAAAAATAAAAGAAATGAACCAGCCTCTCTTATTCAGCAAGCATATCTGTGCCAGAGCCTTCGCTCCACTGAAAGACACCAAGATGAACCAGTGAGCAAAGCTATAAAACCAAAATCCCAAACGAATAAATAAAAAAGCCATCTTCTGTTTCAGAAAACAGCAGTCCCATAACACATTGCTCTATAAATTTCTTCCCCACAGACCAGAAAGAGAATGTTCTTGACTCACAGATCTTTCTTGCTGAAATATCACCTGGGATGGATAGTACTCACTGGCAGGCTTGCACCATCTGCTTATTGAGGCTCTAGTAAAGTAAGCAGCATAACTGTTTCATGTTTGCATAGCACTGATTTAAAGGAAATTGTATCCATTTTAACTTTGTCACTCAGGGGCATTTATAAAAAGCCCAATTTTACACCACGTTATTGTCTCGGCTGCACACTATTTTCAAATAAAGCTTGGTGAATGTTTTTCTAAAGCTGAGAAATGCTGGTTTTCTAGTATGTATAGTTCGGTCTGAACTAGATCAGAGCCAGTGGAGTATCAATCAATAAATTTTAACCCTTCAGAGATGGCTGTGGATTCAGAAAGGGTGGCCACAGGACTGCAATCTGAGCACTAAAATCTCTTGCTCTTCCTCATTCTGTTTACAAATACCATAGTCCTGAAGTCTTTGAGCATTTCTACAGGGCACAGTGGAGCACAGTACCAAAATAAGACTTGTTTAGAGTCAGAAGTAGCATGAGTATGGCGCATGACTAGCAGTAAGTATTTTAAATAGTCTTCCTGAGACAAGATCATTGGCATGGAGCACAGTGCTTTTAGGCTGAAACAAGCTGGAGAGTCTTGGTGCACCCTGCGGCAGTGAAGTAGCGTTAGTGCTAACCACCCTGGGAACACCATGGGCAACATCCCTCAGCACTGCACTGCATCAGGCACACACACACATTACAGTCAGCTCCACTGTGCTTTTGGGAAGGATGCAGCAAAAAGTAAAATTAGCTTTTAAAAAAGTAAGCCAAATCCAGTGTCTCTTCAGCTGGCACTGTTCATATGAGATTAATATGAATCCTATATGCCATTAATATCACCTACAAACAGAAGGAAAGATTTGTTCAAGTTTTAAAGTCAGAAAAGGACCTAGCTCATCTTTCAGACCTCATATTTTACTGAGAATTTGTCGGGGTTTTTTTCCCCTCAAGCAGATGTAGATACAAATATCTATTGTTAAGTAATGCGATGTTTCACCTCTTAAAGTTTTCCTTTAAAAATCTGAAGTATTAAAATAACAGACAACTATTCATTCCCTTACCTTTAGTATCAAAATGTAAATTAAAATGCTTAATGCATGAGATGTGCAGTATCCAAATTTGTCATCTCTCCTAATTGTGGCAACTGTCATTACACTTGAGTTTCACTGGAAAGCTAAGTCCTGTAATATTTTTGAACTTTCATTTAAAAGTGCTAGTTCTCAGAGAATAATATTCATACATGCTTAAGACACTCAAAAATACACAGCAAACATATCTCCAGCTTTATTTTTTCATTGAATTTTGTTATCTTCATATCTTCATACAATGAGTTTTGTTTGAATGTTTGAAATCGGCTGTGAGGTTACCTTTTATTGCACAAATGAATGTTGCAAATATTTATCTATGATTTAATTTAAGTATACAGCCCCAGTGGTAATGTTTGCATGCACAATCATAATCATATGCATAAATATCTGTCAGACTAGTATCTGTTTAATTTCAGGACTGATTTTTAATATTGATGGTTTTATTTGTAAACAAGATTATTGGAAAATGACTCCTTAAGTATTGCACTATTTTACAACCAGGAAAACATTCCAGATTTGAACAAAATAAGATTCAAAAAATGGTAGACCAGACTGATAAGCCAGAAACAATATGAAAATGGCTCTAAAAAGCCCTTAGATTCTCTTCATATTTAACATTATTCTAAATATAGCCAAAACCAACATACATTAGAGCAATACAACAAGGTAACCTAAACATCCAAGTAAAGCAGAAAGTAGATTTTTGCCTGGCCCACTAGGGACTAGCATCACACCTCTGCTACGGGTAGAAGGTGTCAGAATAAGCTTACTGTCGCTCATGTCATGGTCTTTTTTTACCCTCCCACAGTCTAGGCTCTTTAACTCATTACTGAAAAGTAGCAAGTCCTCCTGCATAATGTGGCAGCTCTTCAACGATGAAAGGAAAAACTTCCATGTGCTTAGGTCCTGCTGATGGAAAACATTAAATTGTACAACTATGAACTGTTATTAAGTATTGATTTTATTCCAGTCATGAGAAGAGAGGACTGTGAATCTTGTCAAACCAGCATGAACACAGGTTAATACATGGTTATATACTGATCTATTTGTCTCTTTACTAAGACTATTCATTCTTCCACTAGCAGAAAAATATCACATGACGTAAGCATATTCTGAAGATCTGTAGATAATGAATGCCTATTCTCACTCACTGTTTGGTGTGGAATTAAATTCTCAACACCTATATATCACCTTGTTTATCTTAGAGTGTGAAAATTAACACTAGGAGACACAGAGAAGCAGGAATGCCAGGGGAGAGAAGGATTTTGCCATTCCTAAGTCTATACAACTTTTTTCTTTGGAAGTGTTTTGTCAGTTGGGAGTTGTATACTACATTCCTAAAACACAGACAGGCCTGTAAAGCTGCTCAGTTGCCTCATATGCAAAAGGAACACAGTGACAGTTGGAAAAGATGCTCAAACTCAGGATTAGGACCAGTATATTTCTTCTTGGCAAAGGTGTCTACATGAAAGACTAGAGTAATGATACCATACTCTACAAGAATAAGATCAAGAAGAATTGCATAAATACACCTATATAACATCCATCACATTAATGAGAACATAGATACAAATGCAACTTGCTGCTAAACTTGGCATCTATTGATTATGGAAGAGAGTTAGACACTGCAGAGACAAATACTGTCCTAAGGCCAATGGAAAACCATGGATCTGAAATGATCTGACACACTGAAGTTAATCTCTCCAACAAAGTTGTTTGTCTCCAACAAAATCTTTCAGGTTTGGCAGCCCACCAAAAGCAAAACTGAACACTATTATCATCTTAACAGTGGTCTTTTCAGATTGGTCTCTGAAAAATCTTATTGGGAAGCTGATCACACACAAATAGAGGAAAGGATTATTAGAAAACCCTCATTCACTAAAGATTTAGGTGAATGCTACCATAATAGCTGACACTGAGGAAGAAGGTAGTGATGGCTGGGCTAAATTGATGGACAAGCAATCTAAAAACAGAAGCATTAATTTAGTATCAGATGAGGTGGAAGTAAAATGTCTTCAGGTTTCAAGCAAAGAATACACCAAGTTAAAGGGATATTTGCTCAGTATTTTGCTCAAGAGACTGGAAGGCTTTGTGAAGCTACTGAGAAGTTAGCACATGTTGTGAAATGTAAAAACTTTCAAAGAAGGACAAGATTTCAGCTGGTAAAAAAAGTACCTGTGTACTGTTCAGTCATAGTGAGCTGAATTTTTAGAAGTATCAAGTGATAACTTAATTCCCATTTGCAAGCTTTTGTAGGTTGGTTAATTGCAATGCTTTACTCTGTTTTCCACCTGTGATTCTGAATTGTTTTTCAAGGGAAGGTAAAAACCATAATTACCACAATTCCTTTTAAATTCCAAAGTTCTGTTAAGCAATTTCTCATCATACACCAGGATTGATGGCTTTATAGTTACACAACAATCAGTTATTATTGAATCCTAAAGGTAAAAATAAAAATGCTACTTTTATGTAATTGTTTTCAGAGCTGTTAGTAATTAATTTTTTTTATTTAATTATTTTTCTTTTAAAGTAGTCAGGCAAAAAAGCTCTTTAGCCAACAGCCAAGTACAGAAGATAAGTGGTTTTTGAGATTTTTTGTTAAAGTTGTGAGAAAAAAGTCACAAGAGGTTCAGGTTGCACAAGAAGTCATAAAGAAATGGCTGTTAATGACTGCAAGCGTAAACACAAAGTGATCAAATGTGATACAAATTTACTGGTTTTTTGCTCAGAAAACAAACCAAAGGAAATAAGGTCCTACAGAGAGCCTGCCTTGAGTCCATTCTACAAAAAGATAAAATATCCACAAAAGGATGAGGCTGCTAAACACCCCCTTTTGTAAGAGAACCCATTAAGTGTTTGGCATGAAGCTCTAAAAGTGCTCTGAGTTTACTGTTTCTGGTGAATGCCAAAGGCCTTCTGCATCTGTGTCATATCCCAGTGTCAGCAAATGACTGGCAATTTCTGCACTGCCTGACAAACATTTGAAAAGGCACAGTGTGAAAATGTATGCATTTCAAATGTCTCCTCCAAATTTTTACCACCAGACCTCAAAAGAAAACAGCTCCAATGGCACCAACTACAGACAAAGAGAATAAACCCCAGTGACGCTCTCACAGACTGGTGAGGATCGAAGCTCCTCTCCCCAGCCACAGCTCTGTGCAGCTGCTTGTTGTCAGAGTGCAAAGTATGAGCCTTGGCATTTCTCCTCTGTGCTGTACTCTGGATGGCTGCTCAGCACATTGAGGTAATTGACTCATCTTGGCTCAGTCATCACCTCAATCAGCTGGACCATCTCATTTTCCCCATAGCCAAGGAATCCTGCAGGTTTTAATATTAGGGCAGCAGCCAACCTGTTTTCAGAGGGAAGCTTATTGCAGAATATCCCTCTGTATCCCTGGGAATTAGATGAAAGCTTAAATGTTTCTTTTGAAAGAAAATACTTTTTCCAAGGAGGGAAGAAAGATCACTTTCTACTGGCTTTCTGAAAAAAATCTCAGAACAAAAAGCCAAGTCCCCAAACAACACTGGGAAAAAGTGAAAGGAAAAAACACTCTGGGCTAAACATGAGCTTCACACTTGCTGAATTCACAATCAAAATATTTGTTCATTGGATTTGAAATCCACTGCAGGTTACTTTCATCTCACCACAGAGTTAAAAAATGGAAATCTCTGGTTTAGACATTTACAGATTTTAAGGTACTGGGATTCCAAGAATCCGAGTCAATAAAAGTGACAGCCTTTGCCTTGCCTCTCTGGAAAAGCAACACTGTTTCTTCTCACCCCACCCCCAAAACAACTGTAGTTCTAAATGCAGCAAACCCTAATCAAAGCTTTATAAGTCCTGAAGTGACCACATGTTTTCTATGAACTTCACAGTCACCTCAGTTATAACGGTAATTGAAGGCTGTGGGGAACACTGGAGTTTTATTTTGCTCCACAAATAAAAGTGAACTTCAGCAAACCAAACAACCTAATTTTAAAAAGTTATACTGATGCTAAACCAGAAATGTAGCTGAAACTGCCACAAACATCAGGGAATTTGAGGGGCTAACATTAACCTGCTCCTTCAGTTTTCAAGCAATTCCTGCCCTTTCCTTAGCCCTTCTGTGTGCGATATTGACAGCGATATTAAGGCAGAACACAGGAGAAGGGAGGGAGCAGCAACATATTCTCCATGAGCTGAAGGCGAGGAAGCAGCAAGGACACCATTGTATGGTTGAACTTCTTGGTTCAAGCAACTTCTGCAGAGGCTGAACTTCCAGGAGGAGGAGGGAGAGCTCTTTACTCAAGGCAAGGCAGAAGTCTGCTCTGTGCTTTTCATTTCTCTATCTGGAACTCATACCCACAACTTATTTCCTTCTGGAGCAGTCCGAGCATGTGCTTTCTCCTCTCACAGCTCCTTGGCCAAGCCCCCATTACGCTTCAGGATATCTTATCTTCAACAACCTGTTTTCTTTGTTATGCACAGACTAAACGCTAAACAGTTAGGCTGGCAAATCCAAGATTCTCCTTGCCTGTGTAGGAGAGTCTCCCAGCCCCATTCTCTGGCCCTGATCTGGTATGGCAGAAGCACAGAGCCTGACAAACTGACATCCTGTCACAATGTTTGATGCCAAAACATTTCAGTCAAGCTCTGGTATTTGCTCTAACACTGGCATATATAATTACAGCTTAGAAAAGAAAAACAGCTTTTCAGCTGGTGCGTTACAGAAAGGAAAATAGTATCTTTCCCCCAGAGCATCAAGCCTGGAGAAGGTTATCTGCCCCCCGTCGCTGCTGGCTTTTATTTTTGGGAAAACAAAAGAAAAAGGAGAGAATCTGCTGATGCTTTTGTAGGCTGTGGTGCTCCTCACAAGCCATTACCCACACAGGCCTTGGCCCCTCCACCACTACTTCCACTGCTCTCCATGTAAACACAGCACATTTTCTGTACCTCCCAATTTACCCCTGGAAAATCAAACTAAACTAAACATTGGCTCCTGGACGCAATTGGTGGTGGTGGTGATAGTAGTAGTATAGCTCCTGCCCCTGTCCATTTACCCCTTTGCAAAAAACCCTACTCTCTGTGCTTATCCTTCGCAAAACATTTACTTTCTTACTCAAGTCCATCTGAAGTGGAAGCAAGGAGATAAATGAATTCAGACTTTTATTCTTGAAAATGTCTTTTTCACTATGTCTTTTTTTCTCTCTGCTTTCCCATCTTTGCAGTAACTCATTTGCAGCTTTTTCTTTCCAGTGTGCCTCTCTTACACAATCTTGTAAGATGAAGATAATCCCCATAAACATATATATTACACTGGAAAAATTCAGCCTCTGAAAATATTTGTGGTATGTCAAATTTATTACTTGGTCTGGAGGGCCTAATTTCTTATTGCGACATATGGAATTTCTCCTTGTAAGTCACCTACACAATGTGAAATGCACATACAGCTTTATCAGGAAAAAATTCTTCAGTTAAGGGAGTAAAGTTCTGGAACAGAGCATGCAAAGTGGCCACTAAGAGATACCAAGAGCTTGCAAGAGGATTATCAGTGATACCAAGCAATATCATTGTTCTGCAACACAGAGAATTTCCCTGTGGGGCATCTCACACTTTATCACAGAAAAAGCTCACTAAATGATGATTACTTTCACTTCAGTTCTGTTAGGAAATCTAACTGGGCAGAGGCAGGGAGGGGAAGACTGGAACACTTCCAGAGGGGTTTCTGATGTTAAAACACTCCACGTGTAAAAAACAGTTCATGGGAATGTGTTGATTTCAATGTATTTTTGAAGGGTTTCTCCTGTGAATCTGCCCAGTTCCTATCTGATGAACTGCCAGCCTGTCTGTTGTTTAAGCCCAACAACTGTCTACCTGGTGGCCTTCCAGAGTCATGCTCCTGAGCAACCCATGTGTTGTATGTGGGGATCAAACACTAGTACTCCTTACCCACAAGGCAACAGAGGCATCGCTCCACCTTTGAATCCATAAGTTTAAATACCAAGATATTTCTTGCCCTGCTTGAGGCAGCTGGTATGTAACTGTGCAAAGATGAGTACGTTACACAGCAAAGGACTGCAGCATAAAGGCATGCTGATGCTCATGCTACAAGAGGTGCAACCACAAATGACCATTAACAGCTAGCCACAATTACCTATGTGTTATAGCTTACACATGCAAATTCTTGCTCCAAATATATGCCAATATGTACACCCCATACTTGCGTGCACGTAAGTTTAGAAAAAACATCTCATCCTCTCTTGCATAAGAGGAGGTATTTTTGGTACAACCTTCTGAAAGCTAAGTGAAGGGTGAAAAGCAAAGCAGATACAGAAGTTGGCATTATTTCCACTTAATCAGTGCAAAATCATTATAGCTTTGCTATGAAAATGAAACAACCCTAGTCATACAAGATACATCATGACACAGAAAAATGAGAAAACACTGTGAGCTCTGCACAGCGAGATCTGTAAGCCTGCCAGCAGAATCACAAACTCTCACAGCTCTAATTTGTCTGGGAAAAAGGGGTGTTTAATTGCTGTGCATAATAAACACACAAACGTCAGAGAGCAGCCATGGATAACATGCACAAGTAGATTCCAGCTGTACTGCTAAGGATACATAAAAGTGATTTATTTTGTATCTTGATCCTGAGTCAAATAAATCACATTAAAATAAAATGACCAAATTTCCCTAAGTGCTAAGCATTGAGCAGCTCTTGCTGGCCTCGCTACTGAGCTCTTTTGGAAATGCGTTTATTTGGTTTAGGTATCTGCAGGGTACAGTGCCATGCAGCATTACCTAAGCTACCGTTGCCTCCACAAGCAACAGCTTTTTAGCTTGTTCAATTAGCTCATACAAAGCTGAGCACTAATGTAGTTCTGGTGCTTCTAGTGTCTGAACCAGTTTATCAAGAGCTCACTCTGCTCAATCTTATCTCTACTGCATGTGCAAATCCCCTGATTGCTTTCAAAAGCCTGTCCAGTTTGTGCTGCCTAATGAGAACCTCCAGGGGCCAAACCCGTGGATAAATATCTAGTCATAAACTCATTTTTGTTCTGCTCCTAACCACAGCCAGTACAGATCATCAGATACCCTATGGTGCACGTGAATGGGCTTTTTATAAAACTGTATATATATATCTTAGGGTTTCTCTCCCCCAACACAAACACCACACACACACACACACGAGAGAGCTGGGAAAAGAGAAATTAACTAATCTACTAAAAAGGATTGGGGGGGGGGCNGGAAAAAAAAAAATCGAAATTAAAAAAGAGGGGGGGGGGGGGGGGGGGGGGGGGGGTGGGGGGGGGGGGGGGGGGGGGGGGGGGGGGGCTGTGTGTCACTACCTATCTGCATCTAGCCTAACATCAATACTCTTCACACTCCTTCTCAAGCTCATCTATTATTGACAGCTAGAGAGGAGAGGACATACTAATGCAAACCACTTTCACATGCAAGAAGATATCTTTTCCTAAGGTATGACTCACGTCACAATTTAACCCCATTGCAACAGTGAATGCTTTAGAATACACTGCACTCGGACTAAGTTACAGTCTACTTTCTATACAGTTTCAGTTTAAATTGTGTTTGTAATCATTAAACCTTGCTTTTCTGATATGGAGTTGTCTAAGATTTTATTGAAGCTTTAATTCAGAACTCCTTAGTCTTTCCAAAGTGCTGATACTTTAATTGAATAATCACTCCATTGTTGCCTTTTTCTGCCTGACTGGCTTCAAGAAAAAACAAGTATTCCTTTTCACACTGAGATTACAAATCACTATCAATGGCTTGAGCTGTAGATGACAAACCACTGTTACAGACTGTTCTTCAAGGCTTTAGATACCTTGGGATTTATCACTCTTCAGAAGTCCTGCATTTGTACATGGCATTCTTGCTACCTGCAACCACTCTTTCTTAGAGCATTTCTTACATTACAGTCAGCACAAAATTCTGTCTGCAATTCCCCCAAAAAGCAGTGGTGCTGCCTATAAAGTTGAATATTTTGTTATTTCCCCCCCTCACACACACTTATTTACAGCATAGGATTTATGTGAGAATTAAACTACTGTTTACTTGACCCAGGAAGAAAATTGCTGACTTGCAGGATCTCCTGAAAGAAAATGTTTATAAATTAGCCAGCTGCTGTGTGCTTGAATCAATAGCAGAGAGTAGAACCTGACTTGCTTTGTTAGTCTAGTGCCCAAGGTTCGTCCTCATTCTTGGTGTCATTTGTAAATATGAATAACATGTTTAAGATCTTCCAAGTCCTTCAGAATTTACATCAAACTAACCAGGAATAACACTAGAAAATCATGGCACTTTAGCTGCTTTTTCATTTTGCAGTTGTAGGGTCCTCAGTTTGATTAAAAGCTGCTTATAACATTAAGGGCATTTCTCTCCATGATCACAGTGATGAAAAACCTTTAGCTGAACATGAAGAAGATACTGCCATAATAAATAAAGAGAATAAATAAATTTGTCCTTTGTTCTAGTTCTAGTGGAAGGTGCACAGTTGGAAAAAGGAGAGGCTTGGGACTTGGTGTTATTTAGTGCAGGGGACTGTTCAGCCATCTGTCCATGAAAAGATAGCATCCTCACCTATTTGTGCTGGTATAATTTCTTTGCAACATCTTGCTAGATCAAGATTGGCCATGAAAAACTGACTGAAAGAACTGGATATAAAAGTCATGTTGGAGAAAATTATTAAGAGAAAACTGTAACAGAGAAGACAGTCACATAAGAGAATATTATGATGCTAAGTATATAGAGACAGGTACAAATGGTGCCTCCCTAATCTCTTGTATACTCAGAGAGCAAAAAGATATTTATGTGACATAGTACAACTGGAATTTTTTCTTTAAACACCACAGAGAATGTACTGTGTCTCCTACCAGTTAGCCAATAGGAAAACATTTAAAAACCCTATTGTCTTGGTTTAGACCCAACCAACCACGCAGCTCGTTCACTCACTCAACCCCCCTTCTTGCCCTC
>NDXB01000409.1:0-14055 GCA_002631895.1 Agapornis roseicollis | reverse complement strand
TGCATATTTAGGCTCAATCGTTTATCTATAAGGAGAATTTTAGGCTTGCTGTGCATGCTCATCATTGTATGGTTTTGGGGGTCATTGAACTGTTGCCAAATTTCACCTGTTCTAGCAACATTGAAATTTAAAAGAAAAATACCTGTTTGTGCAATGCCGTGTTTGAAATCAGGACATCATGGGGTGCACCGTTCATGTTTCCTTTTGGGTTTGAATTAAAAAAATACAGGTTATATCCTCTGGTATTTCACAATCAGCATGATTTTTCAAGAATCCCAGAACANGCAATGCCGTGTTTGAAATCGGGACATCATGGGGTGCACCGTTCATGTTTCCTTTTGGGTTTGAATTAAAAAAATACAGGTTATATCCTCTGGTATTTCACAATCAGCATGATTTTTCAAGAATCCCAGAACAGTTTGGGTTAGAAGGGACCTCAAAGCTCCTCCAGCTCCAACCCCTGCCACGGGCAGGGACCCCTTCCACTGGAGCAGCTTGCTCCAAGCCCCTGTGCACAACCTGGCCTTGAGCACTGCCAGGGATGGGGCAGCCACAGCTTCTCTGGGCCATCACCCTGGGCCAGCGCCTCAGCACCCACCCAGGGAAGAGCTTGTGCCTTATCTCCAACCTGAACCTCCCCTGTTTCAGTTTGAACCCGTTACCCCTTGTCCTGTCACTGCAGTCCCTAATGAAGAGTCCCTCCCCAGCATCCCTAGAGGCCCCCTTCAGACACTGGAAGCTGCTCTGAGGTCTCCACGCAGCTTCTGTTCTCCAGGCTCAACAGCCCCAACTTTCTCAGCCTGGCTCCATCCAGGAGCTGCTCCAGCCCCTGCTCATCCTCGTGGCCTCCCCTGGCCTTGTTCTAACAGCTCCATCTTATGTTGAGGACTCCAGAGTTCAACACGAGTTTAATTGTGGTGATTTAAAATACTGAGATGCTTTAGAAGTGAAGTGGTCCTTGGCTTCCTCCAGTGCATTGCTGTTATTAGCAAAGAGCCTTTATTCCTTCTTTATTACAATGTCATTGCCCATATGTATTAATGGGCCTGCTTTGTTGCTGTGTGCATTGCTTTTAGCAAGTATTTGTCACCCTGAAGTACTTTACTTTGCAAGATGTGCTCTGTTCTAAGGGCATGGAAAGGTAAAAGCTGCTTATCCGAAGTAACTCCATCCAGTTACAACCTGGTCTCACCGAAATACAAGGAGATATTTTCACAATCAGAGACTATTGAAGGATTTCAGTGTGTTAGGATGTGTTCCTTCTAAACCTAAGTTAATTTGATACATGAATTAGCCAAAGCCTGTCTTGGTTCTGGGTATCAGAGGGGAAGGCTTGCTGTTTTAGTCTCATTCTTCATAACAACCAGTGTAGAGCAGAAGTAGTAAAACACCTAGGTAACACTGAAGTGGTTGTGGAAGCATTTAAAGACTAATGTGGAAATGGCAGGGAATTGGGATGCATTCCAGCAGGTTTGTTTTCCAGTCTAAGGCTTTTCCAGTGTATTACTCTGCATTTGAGTGACAACACAACCTGTGTGATTACCAACACTGCAGAATGAATTCCAAGTACTCATCTTGCCTGTGTCTTACATCCCCTTGGTGCAGAATCACTCCTGGGCACTAGTCCCATGTATGGAATGAATGCTGAAATGATTGACACATGCAGTGATACATGCACAGTCACAAAGCACTGCTCAGAGCCACTCGGTTGAGAAGCTTTAGTATTTCTTGCTAGTATTCCAAGGACCTCACACAAAGCTCTTCTGTAGTACAGTGAAAACCTACTGGAAGACCTGATGCATGTTTGATTTGGCCACTTTCCAGGTCATAGAATCCTAGAATGGTTTGGGTTGGAAAGGACCTTAAGATCATCCAGTTCCAACCCCCTGCCATGGGCAGAGACACCTCACACTAAACCATGGCACCCAAGGCTCCCTCCAAGCTGGCCTTGAGCACTGCCAGGGATGGAGCATTCACAACCTCCCTGGGCAACCCATTCCAGTGCCTCAGCACCCTCACAGCAAAGAATTTCTTCCTTAGATCCAATCTAAACCTCCCCTGTTTCAGTTTGAACCCGTTCCCCCTTGTCCTGTCACTGCAGTCCCTAATGAAGAGTCCCTCCCCAGCATCCCTATAGGCCCCCTTCACACACTGGAAGCTGCTCTGAGGTCTCCATGCAGCTTCTCTTCCCCAGGCTGAACAGCCCCAGTGTTCTCAGCCTGGCTCCATACAGGAGCTGCTCAAGCCCCTGCTCATCCTCGTGGCCTCCTCTGGCCTTGTTCCAACAGCTCCATGTCCTTTGGATGTTGAGGACCCCAGAACTGCCCCCAATGCTCCAAGTGAGCTCAAAGGACCTTAAGATCAGTCAGTTCCAACCCCCTGCCATGGACAGGAACACCTCGCACTAAACTGTGTTACCCAAGACTCCATGGTGTTGAATAAGTTCATGCAAGAAGATCAACAGACCCAATGCTTACATGTGCTTTACTAGCCTGAGGAGTTGAGTAGTGTTGAGATGAGTTTTGCACCAGCTAAGTCAGTTTGTGTGTCTGAAATGCTTTATGAGCAGTTTGGGGAGTTAAGCTATAGGCTGTGGCTGTTAAGCTATCGACAACTACAGCTGTTGAGTTTTGGTGTAGAGATTTGGGATTCTGGTGCTCCTTGATGAAGTTTGGGACAAAGCAGGAGGTGAAAGGAAGAAATGGTTGAACAGAGTTTAGGAAGAAATAAATGGAAAGAGGGTGGAAGAGCTTGGACCCATAAACAGTATTTCAATTCTCAGCACTACAAACAAATGGCTTTAAAGAGGCAGCTTTTGTGTAACAAGGGATCAGAACAGGAAGCACTTCTCTGACAGGGAAAAGACCAGCTTTGAGCCTTCAAAATGTTACCCCTCTGGGATTCTTCTTGCAGTGCTGTGCTGGTTGCTGAGACTTACATGACTACATGCTTTGTATTTGACAATGTTATCAACTCTATTCTTCCTCCATGCACATAAAATCCAGCCTGGTTTGGGTTGGAAGGGACCTTAAAACTCCTCCAGTTCCATCCCCCTGCCACAGGCAGGGACCCCTTCCACTGGAGCAGCTTGCTCCAAGCCCCTGTGTCCAACCTGTCCTTGAGCACTGCCAGGGATGGGGCAGCCACAGCTTCTCTGGGCCATCACCCTGGGCCAGGGCCTCAGCACCCTCCCAGGGAAGAGCTTCTGCCTCAGAGCTCAGCTCAGTCTCCCCTGGGGCAGTTGAATGTCTTCTCTGTTCTCTGAACTGCTGGGGACTGATTTCCATGTGGAATTTCACTTGAAGATCATGGAATCCTCCACCATGTTCTAGTTTGTGAATGAATGCGGGAACTCAAACAAGACTTCAAGCTGATGGTTCATGTTTCTGTTCTGTGCATCCTCTGAAAGCATTGTGCCACTGTTGAAGGGGCTGAGATGGCTGTTTCAAGAAGGGTGAATGCAGAATTCTGCTGCTAGCTTCTGCATTTTAGGTTTATTTTGGTGTATAATCAAGCTGAACTGTGATTCTATAGCTAAAAATTAGCATCCCAGTCATTTAACGACAGTGTTCGACCAGGCAGACCCCTGGGTATTCAATGAGAGATTCCTTTGTGGGGAGATTTGAGTTGTTGGGTGTTTTACATCTGCCTTTGTTCTGATGGGTGCTCTTTGTGACCCTGTAGGTCCTCTGGGTGTTTCATAGTTGTTTTTCTCTATCAACAGATAATCAAGTAAAGATCAAAGAAGAGAAAGAAGAGGTGGAGGAACAGGCGCTGCAATCAGAAACCCTCCCTCTTCCTGCGGTCAAAGAGGATGAAAATACCCTGAAAACGGAGAAAGTGGAAGAAAAAGAAATAATCAAGTTGCCAGTAATAGTAAAATTGGAGAAAGCTTCAGAACACGCTGAGGAAAAGCAGACTGTCAAAGAGGAAAGCGACTCCTTCAAAGAAAACGTCAAGCCTGTTAAAGTTGAGGTGAAGGAGAACAAAATCGAGCCTAAAGACTTCAAAGAAGTCAAAAGTTGCACGGATAAAATGGCAGTTCACGAGCCCGAGAGGTTAGAATTTTGTGTTAATGTCAAAACCCCCCAAGAAATAGTGGAGAAATCAGTGGAAGAAAGTGAGAAGCTGAAGAATGACCAGCAGGCCAAAATACCGCTGAAGAAGCGAGAGATCAAGCTGACAGATGACTATGACAGCCCGATCAAGGGGCCTCTGTGTAAGTGTGTGACTCCAACAAAGGATGTCTTGAAGGAAGAAGGGAAACCTGAAGAAGAAGCTTTTAAGAGAGTCCCTACAATCACTGCTTTATGTCCCGATGGGAAAGTGCTGGTGAATGGAGAGGTGAGCTGCGAAAAGCTAACCCCAAGCATCATCCAGAACAACAAGCCGGAGCACTCTGCTGGTGCAAAGGAAGAGAGCGGCTCCTTGAAGGAGAAAAATGGGAAGAGTGGGGAAAAGGGGTCAGAGTCCCTGAATTCTGTTAGCAAAAGCATCAGAACGGGTGAGGTGGAGAAGAGCACAATGACTGTGCTGAAGGAGATGGGGGCTGCAGTCTCTGAGGCTTCTAATCAGAAAGTGCCTTTAAAGGAGGAATCGAGTCCTGCGGAGAAGGAGCCCCCTGACAGCACAGCCACTGACATGGTAGTGGAAGAGCCTTCGAACCCTGAAGCCTGTGCCAAACCAAGTGAAGAGAAACCAGCCACAGACATCAAAGAGGAGAGACTCTCGCCACCCAAAGAATGCTTAGAGAAGGTAGAGAAGTCCCCATCTGCATCTGCGCCTGCAGAGCTGCCTAACCCAGCGCTGCCTGATGAAGAGCCTTTGAAAGGTAAAGGTGAGTCCGAGGAGAGAGCTGCTTCTCCAAAAGCTGCTGCCGTACCCCCTGCGCCTGCTTCTCCTGCTGCTTTAGAGAGCTCTGGTTTGGAAAAGGAGAGCTCTGAAAGTCAAACGCCTCAACCCGAGCAGAGCAAAGGGGAAAAATCCAGCCCTGAAAAACAAGAGGAAGAGCCAGAAGCTGCCAAGCTGGAGCCAGATAGATCAGATGATGCCCACGCTTCGAGTCTAGAGGACTCCTCGGAGAGTAAAAAGGACTCTCCAGGTCCTAAAAGCAAGTTTAAATATAAGCTAGTGTCTGAAGAAGAAAGCTGTGCAACAGATAACAAAGAAATAACTTCTGAAAGGCAGAAAGAAGGGATTAAATTAACCATCAGGATCTCCAGTCGGAAGAGGAAGGCAGAAACGCCACCGGAAGAGGTCAGCATTGGCCGCACGTTAAGGAGATCGCCCAGGATATCCAAGCCCACTCCAAAAGTTGTGGAGACTCGGGATCAGAAAACTGACAAAAAGAGACAGGAGGAGGAAGAGGAGAAACCTGCAGCAGCCCAAAAACCGGAACGCAAAGAAGATGCAAAGAAACAAGAGAAGGAATCAAATTCTAAGGTTAACAAGGTAATACCTTGTTTTGTTACCCAGGAGTAAAGAACACCCAGAGTCTTACCTGTAAGAATATGCACTTACATGGGAGTATTGGGAATTGTGTTCCTTACGTGAGCTTTTGAAGGGAAGTAGCTTTGCAATCCAGTTAAGTGGAGTCAGCCATAGCATCATAGAACCATAGAGTGGTTTGGGGTGAAGGGACCTTAAAGCTCATCCAGTTCCATCCCCCTGCCATGGGCTGGGACCCCTTCCACTGGAGCAGCTTGCTCCAAGCCCCTGTGTCCAACCTGGCCTTGAGCACTGCCAGGGATGGGGCAGCCACAGCTTCTCTGGGCCATCACCCTGGGCCAGCGCCTCAGCACCCTCACAGTAAAGGATTTCTTCCTTATCTCCAACCTGAACCTCCCCTGTTTCAGTCTGAACCCATCACCCCTTGTCCTGTCACTGCAGTCCCTAATGAAGAGTCCCTCTCCAGCATCCCTATAGGTCCTGTTCAGAGACTGGAGCTGCTCTGAGGTCTCCAAGCAGCTTCTCTTCTCCAGCCCCAACTTTCTCAGCCTGTCTTCCTATGGAAGATGCTCCTCGAGGGTTTCTCCCTGCAGGGAGACAGGAATTTCACTCCCTGCATTATCAGGTTGCATTTGAAGGCTGTTTTCAAGACACTTTATTCAGTGCAGTGCTCTGTGCTAAATTCAGCTGTTGTGATGGAAACGAATCTGTCCAGTGTAGACCCAAGTGTTTTGTGTGGTCTGGGAAGAACCTCTGAGAGCTTCCTTTGTGCTTCCCTTTGCTGTGTCTCGTAGAGAAGCAAAGTTCGGTGGACGGGTACAAGGACACGTGGCCGGTGGAAATACTCCAGCAATGATGAAAGCGAGGCCTCAGAGAGTGAAAAAAACTCGGAGGAAGAGGAGGAAGAGGAAGAAGAGGAGGAAGAAGAAGCTGCCCCCGCTGATGATGATGAGCCGTGCAAGAAGTGTGGCCTTCCCAATCACCCTGAGCTGGTAGGCTTCTGGGGAGAGCTGCTGTTGGGTGGTGTGTGGATGTGGTGCATTGGATTTCGTGGTGTCAGAGGGGCATCGTTCTCTGGAGTGGCTCTTGAGAGAATCCTCTCTAGGTTTTAGGTGGTAAACTCATGGTAATAAATGAGTTTGCCTTTGATAAGGAGTGATTTGTTCTGTTTACCGCCTCGCAACTGTTGTCTTTTGTGACATACAACACAATTCAGCCCATTGAGAATTAGCCTGGGTGAGGCTTTGAGTTTGTGCCTCTCAGTGAACGCAGGGGAGACGACATCAGAAAGGCCAGCAGTGAAATGTGTCCTTTCCAGTGTCTTGGTCACAGCTCCGTAGTCATCCGCGTTGGATAGAGCTGCACGTCACCCTGGGGACTGGGTACAGCAGAATTCCATACAGGAAGAGCAGAGTAAGCTTTCCCTCTTCCTGGTACATGGTTCTCATTTATCCGTGGTAGACATCATCACAAGTTCCTCTGTTCATCTGGAAAATCCTAATGTCCTGCTCTAAGTCCACAAATCAAGCCTACTTCGAGTATGTGACATATCCTAGCTTAGCTGAGACAAGGTTTCACCTTTAGGGTGTCAGACATAAATATTCTAGTATATATCCACACAGCTTATACCAGCTTTGTTCCTCAGCTTTAATGGAAGGGATGTTGTCCTGGGGTCAGCAGTAGCAGTCAGTTTTCTCCTCAGCAGCTGGTGCAGTGCTGTGGTTCTGACTTTCAGCCTGGGAACAGCGCTGATAACACCGATGGGTTTAGTCGTTGCTAAGTGGTGTTTAGTCTGACCAAGGACTCTGTGAGTCTCATGCTCTGCCAGGGAGGAGGGGAAACCAGGAGGAAGCAGAGGCAGGACACCTGACCCAAACTAGCCAAAGAGGTATTCCATAGCACAGCACATCATGCCCACTGTATAAACTGGGGGCAGGTACCCAGAAGGGCTGGATCACTGCTCAGTTGTGCTGGGTATCGGTTGTGGGGTGGTGAGCGGTTGTATTCTCTTCCCTTGTTATTTCCCTTATCATGATCACTGGTGGTAGCAGCAGTGATTTGTGTTATACCTTAGTTACTGGGCTGCCGTTATCTCAACCCATGGGAGTTACATTCCTTTGATCCTCCTCCCCATCCCTCCAGGAGTGAGGAAAAGAAAGGCGGGGGGGAGTAGGCTGCATGGGTTTGATTTGCAGCTGAGCTTAAACCACAAGAGATGTCTCCAGTTACACCCAGGTAAATAGGAGCTTCAGTAGTTTCTGTATACCCCTACTTTGTCTCTACTGTCCAGGACACAAAGTCACTCTGACTGAGGAAATAACCAGTTTGGATACGAGTGCACAGGGAGAACAGTTCACACCGCATCTTGTCCAGATGGAGTTTTCCACTTCATCTGAGATCTGGAAAGCATTACCAGATTCCATGCCATGCTACAGTCTACATAGTCCAGTAGTACTAAGTGCCTGAGAACACATAAGAGGAAATCTGGTGTTAAAATGGAAAACTGTGATACATAAACTTCCCCATAAAACCCACTCCCAGCCCTGGAAGCCTCCTGTGATAAGTGATACAGGATTCTGGGAGGTTTTGGTGCAGTCCAAGCTATTTATAAAGCACTTCTGTGTTGGCTGCAGAAATGGTTCTGGAGCTTGTTACATGTTGTGGATGCCAAAAGATGCTCATGGCTCGTTTTGTTTCCACAGATCTTGTTGTGTGACTCCTGTGACAGTGGGTACCACACAGCCTGCCTTCGCCCTCCCTTGATGATCATCCCTGATGGAGAGTGGTTCTGCCCACCCTGCCAGCATGTATGGTTCCTGTTCAGCTTCACTCTTCTCCTCTTCAGCTTTTATCTGTCTTCTCTTAAGAAATAGGTTGTGATGAGTGGTGGGGATGGTGATGTTAGAGAATCACAGAAGGGTTTGGGTTGGAGGGGACCTTAAAGCTCCTCCAGCTCCAAACCCTGCCATGGGCAGGGACCCCTTCCACTGGAGCAGCTTGCTCCAAGCCCCTGTGTCCAACCTGGCCTTGAGCACTGCCAGAGATGGGGCAGTCACAGCTTCTCTTGCTCATTATTAAACCTGACTTCTGTGAGGTGGCTTTCCCTTCCCACTGGGAGCAGCACATCCTTGTGCACCAGTGGAGGAAAAGCATCCAGCATCACAAATCCGTGAGTAATCTCTGTAACAAGTAGGCATCATAAATATACTCAGGAAAAAGACCTAATAAGCTGCGTGGGCCTGATGCTCATCTGCTCAGTATCCTTCATAGCCTTTTATGTTGTGCCAGGGCAGAGGATGCAAACAGTTCATCATCTCTTTATTTAAACTTCTGGTTTGTTCTGCTCTGCACCACAGAATCCCAGCCTGGTTTGTGCTGGAAGGGACCTTAAAGCTCATCCAGCTCCAACCCCTGCCACAGGCAGGGACCCCTTCCACTGGAGCAGCTTGCTCCAAGCCCCTGTGTCCAACCTGGCCTTGAGCACTGCCAGGGATGGGGCAGTCACAACTTCCCTGTTGCCCATTATTAAACCTGACTTCTGTGAGGTGGTTTTCCCTTCCCTTTCCTTTTCTGCTAGTGGTGACTGTGTTGCTGATGGGAATTTNACCCCTTCCACTGGAGCAGCTTGCTCCAAGCCCCTGTGTCCAACCTGGCCTTGAGCACTGCCAGGGATGGGGCAGTCACAACTTCCCTGTTGCCCGTTATTAAACCTGACTTCTGTGAGGTGGTTTTCCCTTCCCTTTCCTTTTCTGCTAGTGGTGACTGTGTTGCTGATGTGCTGATGGGAATTTCCAACCACATTGGTCTTCTCCCATCTTTGGCTCAGTGGCCAAAGCAAGCAGCTGTTTCTCAGTGCTAGTCCTCCTTTGAAGACATATGCTCAGGAGCTGGGTGAAGAAAGCTGCTGTTTCTTGAGAGTCTCACAGCACAGTTGCCTCTGCTGGCAAAGCCTAAATTGGCCTTGTCAAGTGATAGACAAGTATGAACGTGTTCTTGAAGGTTAGAAGTTGGTTCTGCCAAAAGATCATAGGTACATGGGTCTGGTTTCATTTAAAGGACATCTAAACCAGCCAGACTTGCATGGATAAGGCAGTGAGCGTGTGTTCCTGTTCTTGGAAAATTAATGGAGAACCATTGATGCACATATTCAGAGTAATCTGCCTCATTCCCAACCCCCTTTCCCTGCTTTTAGGAAGATTCCTTGCCAAAAGGGCTGTTGCCCTGTAAAAAGCCACACTGGATGTGACACGATGTGTTGCCACCAAGCAGTGATTTTTAGTTGTATTTAGGAGAAGTTTAAGCAATGATAATCTTAACTGTATAATAGTGTTTGATTTACACAGTTTGGGGTGGCAGCTTGTAGTTAGAACATCTCCCTGCTCTTTTGGTGTTTAGTGATTTTTGATAGGAGAAATGACAGGTTAGTAAAGGCATGAAGATCATCCTTGGAAGGGTACGATGAGGGCATTAACATGGAATAAAAGACAATTTGTCCATGAAAAGTCACTTTCATACTCAAGGACCCATCCATAAAGTGGTGTAGTAAGATATTCGGTAACAAAAGGACCCTGAAGTGTATCTCCATTTTTTATTGTGATGTCCAGAAATGCTTGTGTTCTCCAAAGATTAAGATAAGGGACAAACAGGTACCACTGTGTGTGCATGTTATGTATGGCTATGAAACCCTCAGGCTTCTCTGAGGCAAAGCTGTAAATACCAACAAAAATGAGGTGCTGATTTAGAAGTATTGATTCCAAACCTCTTGCTTTAGGCACATTGCTTCTGACAGTAAATGCCAGTTAGTGGGAAGGGTGCATGGCTGTAGCAGCTGATGGTGGAAGCATAAGTGCTTTAGGGAGATGGTGTTTGTTGGCCTCATCGAAGAGGAGCCTCCAGTGTAGCCACGAACTCACCCTTCTTCCAGGCAAATAGTTCAGTAGTGACTGAACCATCTGACGGTGCAAACAGTTGGTATGAATGAAAGTAATCTTGTGTTTAAATCCCTCAGAAATTACTCTGTGAGAAATTAGAAGAACAATTACAAGATCTGGATGTGGTCTTAAAGAAGAAGGAGCGTGCGGAGCGCAGGTACTGGTGTGTGGTTGTGTCACAGCGAGTGCTCTGCAGAGGGGTGGTAATAACTGAAGGAGCTTTGTGAAACAAATGGGAAGTGGTAAGGCCAGTTTTGACTTCCCACTGGTTGGTGGTGGTGCAGTGCTGGGAATAGGCCCAATAATTGGGAAAACCAAGCAATACATTTGTATTAAAGTTCGGTTAAGGTGCCTGAACATGAATTTGGCTTTCTCATAGCTGTAGGTAAATGGTTCAGCTGCATGTGTCACTTATATTGTCAGCCCAGTGTACAGCTCCTGCTGTAAGCAGAGTTAAGTCTTAGAACCCCAGACTGGTGTGGGTTGAAGGGACCTTAAGGCTCGTGCAGTTTGAACTCCCTGTGACACCTTCCACTAGAGCAGCTTGCTCCAAGCCCCATCCAAAGTCCTAACTTTGTTATAAAGATCCAGATTAATGTGAGGGTTGAGTCTTGTTGCTTTAGATCCTGTTAAACTTTACCAGGTTGACAAGATTCTGCAGTTGCTGTAATCCATTGGTCATCATAGCTGTTTCCAGAGCAGCTTGACTTGATCTTTGTTCAGACTCTTCTCCTCTGGCAAAGAATTGCTACATAGCCCCTTACTTCATAGACTCACGTAGGGGTTTGGGTTGGAAGGGACTTTATAAAGATCATCCAATTCCAACCCCCCTCAGGACAAATTTGTTCCCTGGTGTTTCTGGAGTTGATTGTTCCTGACCAGGTCTAAAATCTGGCGGGTGTCCATTTGGAATTGCATCCTGTCATTTTTCCAGATCAGTGTGATTTTGAGTTCCCGTTTTATCTTTTCAGATAAAGCCTCCAAGGCTATAGAACCCCAGAGTGGTTTGAGTTGGAAAGGACCTTAAAGCCCATCCATCTCCAATCCCTGCCACGGGCAGGGACCCCTTCCACTGGAGCAGCTTGCTCCAAGCCCCTGTGTCCAACCTGGCCCTGAGCACTGCCAGGGATGGGGCAGCCACAGCTTCTCTGGGCCATCACCCTGGGCCAGCGCCTCAGCACCCTCAGGGTCCAGTTGGTTGTGGTTATGGATCTGACCACATAATCTTGTTCACAACACTATTATCTTTCACGTGTTTTATTCCCTTTTACACCCCACTTTGATCACTTCTGTGTTGGCTGCGATCTTCAAGTACTGTTTGTCAGAACTCTTTGGAATCTCCTACATTATGCAGGCAGGAAAATGTAATCATAGGAGATTTAGCACGTAATTCCAGCTAAAATAACTGATTTCAGTTGGAGCATCCTCTTGGGATGCTTCTGCCTAGAGATAGTACGAGCTTCAAACAGTGCTAATTACAGCATTATTCGATGCATCTACAGTCTGTAAGCTCATTTTCCCTTTTTCTCTCCTAAAGAAAAGAGCGGTTGGTCTACGTGGGGATCAGTATTGAGAACATCATCCCACCTCAGGTAAGTTACTGTGCCTGTGTTGGAGCACTGGTTTATATCCCAAGTTTCTCAGGGCAGACATTCCTCAGTGGTGCATTACGAGGTGCTGTAGCATCTTGGGAACTAAAATCCATCTCTGTGCAGGTCAGAACTAACTGGAGTCCCTTTGGTTTAGACTGAATTTAGCATAGAAACCAAGGGAGCTTCATGATGTGTGTTAGAGCCAATTGGTGCTCCCCTCTGTCAGTGGAGGATACAGGATCACTTGCCTGCCCATTGCAGGTCTATAGGTTATAAAGGTGGGATTGCATTTGTTTGATCCTGGTGTCTGCTGTGTAATTATCCAGGTCTAATTGTCATGGAATGGATGGGAACAAATGTTCCTGGCTTATGATTCAGAGGGAATATGCTGTGTCTATTAGAAGCGTAACATTTGCCTCCCTCAAATATGGATTGAATTCATGTGGTTATAAACTATAAACATTTAGGGGTTTATTAACGTGCTTTTATAAGGTTTCCATTTACAGAAGAGGAAATCTGGGTTTGTTCACATGAAAACCAGCTTCTTCTCACTTCTTAGATACAGTTTAAAGTGATTCACTTGAAGTCTTTGCCAGAGGCCTTCGTCTGAAGTGATAGAAACTGTTCTTTGCATGAGAGCTCAAAGTGAGACTTCGTTTTGGTTTAAACATAGACTTTGTTTGAGACTTTGTTTTGGTTTCAACATAGACTTTCCACTCCAACTGGCTGTAGTAAAGCCAACTTTCTCCCCTTGTATGGATCATAGGAATTATCTGGACCATGAGCTCAGGCACAGTGGGTGTGGAGGGAGGGGGGAGATGAAGCTTTTTGACTCTTCTGCCTTATGTGAACAGGAGCCAGAAATACCTGAAGGTCATGAAGAGAAGAAGAAAGATTCCAAAAAGCCCAAATCAAAGCTGCTTGAAAGGAGATCCACCCGAACCCGGAAGTGCATAAGCTACAGGTCAGCACCTTGTAGAGCAAAGAGAAGTCAAACTTGGTTTCTTTATAGAATCATGGAATGATTGGGTTGGAAAGGACCTTAAGATCATCCAGTTCCAACCCCCCTGCCATAAGCAGGGACACCTCACACTAAACCATGGCACCCAAGGCTCCCTCCAACCTGGCCTTGAACACTGCCAGGGATGGAGCACTCACAACCTCCCTGGCCAACCCATTCCAATGCCTCAGCACCCTCACAGGGAAGAATTTCTTCCTTAGATCCAATCTAAACCTCCCCTGTTTCAGTCTGAACCCGTTACCCCTTGTCCTGTCACTGCAGTCCCTAATGAAGAGTCCCTCCCCAGCATCCCTATAAGGCCCCCTTCAAACACTGGAAGCTGCTCTGAGGTCTCCACGCAGCTTCTCTTCTCCAGGCTCAACAGCCCCAGCTTTCTCAGCCTGCCTTCATATGGCTTCTTCTAAGCACCACTTCACATGCACACTGATACATTTAAATGAGAAGCCCAACTAAAGTGGGTTTTGTTCTTTCCTTTCAATGCTGGTTAAGGTTGATGGTTGTAAAAGCAGCTGAGGTGCTGTAGTGAAGGCATGAGGCAGGAAAAGAAATGCATGTGGTGCTTTGTTAAGGAACCCTGGAGAAGGTTTGGGTGTTGCTGCAGTTCCTGCAGTAAGTTAAAGGAGATGAATCCAACCTTTCTGTTCAGTTGAAAGGGAAACTTGTGCTTGTGTCCAAAAGCCTTAAATTCCTCTCTTTCCCATCCTGCTTAGGACTTCTTTACATAGAATCCCAGACTGGTTTGAATTGGAAAGGAGCTTAAGATCATCCAGTTCCAAGCCCCTGCCACGGGCAGGGATACCTCACTCTAGAGCAGGTTGCCCAAGGCTCTGTCCAGCATGAAAGGGGGATGATGAGGCAGTTCATTCAAACGTGGTCTGTAACTGCTTAGAGGAACTGTGATAAAAATGCAGTTACTAAAGGAAAATTCCAAGATATTTGGACTGTGAATTCCAAAAGTAGAACAGGTCCCAGATTGGAAGGGACCTCATGGATCATCTGCTCCAAACTCTCCAGGCAAAGCATGACCTAGACTAGATGGCCCAGCACCCTGTCCAGCCCAGTC
>NDXB01000408.1:34521-59135 GCA_002631895.1 Agapornis roseicollis | reverse complement strand
GGATCTAAGGAAGAAATTCTTTCCTGTGAGGGTGGTGAGGCGCTGGAATGGGTTGCCCAGGGAAGCTGCNGGGTAACGGGTTCAAACTTAAACAGGGGAGGTTTTGATTGGATCTAAGGAAGAAATTCTTTCCTGTGAGGGTGGTGAGGCGCTGGAATGGGTTGCCCAGGGAAGCTGCGAATGCTCAATCCCTGTCAGTGTTCAAGGCCAGGTTGGACAGAGCCTTGTGTGACATGGTTTGGAGTGAGGTGTCCCTGCTTATGGCAGGCGGGTTGGAACTGGATGATCTGAAGGTCCTTTCCAACCCTAACTATTCTATGATTCTATGATTCTCTGATTCTGTTCTATACTTTCTTCTTTGTCAAAGGAAGTGCTATTCTCCAGGGCTCCAAACAGCTTATCATCTCAACAGTACCATGAAAAGGGCATTAATTTCTTTTTTGATAGAATATGGATAAAAATTATGTGCACAATTAAACATTTTAAAATACCACAGGATCTTTAGGTGGGTAAATCCCCTTGCAGTAGCTGTGATACATTACACCTTTTCTCAAATTCACCCTGGTTGATAGCCCATAATGAGCCGTATTTTCTCTGGCTAGGGAAAGTTGTAGGTGTACTTAGATGTGCAGAATAAAACCTAGTGCCTCTCTGATGCTTATATATGTCTCCAAGGCCAAGTATAAGGATAGAGTATTGCCCATTTTACAAACACTCAGGACAACTAATTTTGTGATGAATGTTATGTTTGTGGCTGCTTAATGAATGGATAGCTGGCAAAATTAGAAAGGAGAGGCTAGGCTAGATGTAATGTTGGGAAATTGAAGAGATGGCAAGCATGTGTGGGGCTGTAATGTAAAATGACCAAGAATTTCACAGAGTGGCCATCAGTGGTTGCTTATTATACAACTGCAAATGGTAGACTGAACTATATGCCATCAATTCATTTATATCAATTCATATGTAACAATATATCACATATATTCATTGAGCCAAAAATATTTACTCTAAGCCAAACTATTTAGAACATTGTTTTGGTAACATGAATTCATGGATATAAGCTCCAGACAAAAATACCTAAAGCCATTTCACACACCCCACTGAACTGTAATCAGAGTGGTTTAATGCTATTATGAACTGGATTTGGGTGGCATAAACTGCCATGAAATACTGTTTATGTCATTCATTGATTCACTAGTCATCATGTTTCCCCTTCAGTTGTCAAAAGAAACACTCCCTTGCCCTATTCTTTGATGTCAGAAACGAAATCTGTTGTTTTACAGAGATTACTGGCTCTTTATTTCCTTTCTTTACCTAATAAAGATGTTTTATTTCCTGACATGTTTATTTTGAATATTCATTTCTTGCAATATCTTGCAAATATACTTTTTACTGAAAACGGATTATTTATAGCTATTTCTGTTCCAGTTCTGTTGTTCTTGGACTCATTCTTTTGCTGAATTGACCTGACATATTCTTAGCTAAGCAAGGCATGTTATTAGCAATTTTAATGTGTTTCATTTGAAACCGTATGTAGAAAGAACAAGTTCTGGAAATATAAGCAAAAATAAAACACTAATCCCTATAGGATAATCGCTTTCAAAACAGAGGGAACATCATTGAAAATCACTTTGCTTGGGAGAACAAAAGGATTGGAAGAAATAGGTATCCAACTTCTTTGTTTTCACACTTATTTTTCATCATTGCTACCTCAATATTCCATTTCCTTACTCAGTACACAATTATTATTTTCTGGATTGGATTTATGTTCTTTATGTTCTTCTGTTCTTCATCATACGCTGTCCTGTGATGCTTATTTTCCCCTTAAACTCTCAGGCCCTGGACTTAGGCTATTGTGTGAAACACACCCCCCCTTCCTTTTTTTCCTTTCTTTCTCTTTTTTTTAGAAAAACAACTTTCCAGGCCTCCCAGGTTGCTCTAAAAAGCTTTAATATTGTGAAATTTTGTGCTTCTAACACTACTCAACATTTTTGGGTTTTGAAATATTATTTTAAACCCCAACCATAACTTGGTGGCTAATTTCAGATTCAGTAACCATTAAAACCTGTTTGATATTTATCATGTTTCTATGTGATGCTATACATATCTTAAAACTTTTAAAACCTGGCATCTGTACTGTATGTTTCTTTCCACCATGAATGGCTGAACCATAGAAGCAGTCACCATCATTGCCATCAGTACCAAAAGCAAAAGTGGTTATTATGCCACTTCTGAATACAGATGTGGCCATAAGCATGGAAGAGGAGTAGGGAACTTGAAAGACCCTATTGTGGAAATTTCTGTTGTCACAGCTGGAAGTTCCTGCAAACATTCAGGAAAATAAACTTTTTATTCACATCTAAAAAAGAGATGTTTATGGGGGAATTAACTCTATGCTATCCTCACATCTCCTGCCTGAAATCGGGGGGAAACAGAATGTCAGGTAGAACAATCTTGCAAATGTGTGGAAAAACAAAAAGGACAAACAATTTATACCTCCAAATCTGTGTGTAAAATATTCTATTTTTCTATTTCAGATTTGCCACTGATTTGAAGTTGCACATTTTATTCGTATGAAATTCTGACAAGGCTCCTTTGTGACAGAAGTGTTCGGTATTGACTGATTTTTTTTGTTTTGTTTACATCTCTGTCCTGAAAAATCCAAGCTATAAAATCAACATTTTAAGCCATATGAAGTAGGAAAGCACCCTCTGATAATGTTCATCTAGAGGAAATGAGTATGGGGGACTGTATGAGGAAGTTTTTAGGTAACACATTGTGCTCCTCTGTTGTATTTAATGTCTAGAGAGGGAGATTATAACAGTAGATTTTTTTTATCCCATTTTTTCCTCCAAAAACATCCAGGTGTGTTCAGAGCATGTAGATCTTTCACTTATCTCTGCTTCCTACAGGAAACTCCACTGATATAGTTCCTGGTGCCACATAACCTTTAATGCTTCCATCTTCAAATGGCTCCACTTCTCCTTCCCCCCCCCGCAGTGAGGTAGGCACTAATTTTCCCCAATTTAAGTATGGGTAACTGAAGTTAGGTTTTAACATTCTTGATTCCTAGGAACATAAAGAAGAACAACCTGGAGGGAAGAATCCCAGGTTAGATTATTTTAGGTTAAATATAAACAAAACAAATAAACAACATGGTACTGTGGACATGTCTTTACCTCGTTCCATCCAGGCAGTGTCTTCAGTATGCACAGCACTATTCCAGCAGAAAATCTCAAGAGTGAACAGAAATTGATTTTTCTAATAGGCCAAAGATAGGCACTTGGCTGCTGGAAAAGAGTAAAGAAAAAGGTGATCTAGTGTGAATGGAGGAATATAGAGGGAAGAGAGGGGCTCAGAGACTGAGTCTTGCTACTGTCATTGCTACTGAGGGGCTGGGAAGTAACCTGGAAGGCAGTGATCCAGCTGCTTCAGTGGGTGACCTCCCTGCAAGCACAGATCCTCTGTCCTTCAGCTACTGCTGTGTGCCTGGCTCTAGGTGATAGGGCAGTATCCATTATGTTTTTCGAGAGCAGTTTTAGTGACCTAAGCATCTGCCTATTTTGCCTTTCCCACAGCTGGCTTGAACGGTTTAAAAGGGGAATTGTTTTGTGGATACATCGGGATCACTTGGAACCATTCCAATATTCATATAGCATCTCTGGGACAACTCCAGCCATAGTTTCAAGACAACTTCATATTAGGAGATGTTTAATGTTTTAGCTCTTTTAAATGTGATTTGGCAGCTGGGCATAAGGACAACAGATCAGACAACGTGCCATCAGCCAATTCGTTGCATGCCAGGGTTTGGAAATGTTGGCTGTGTGGCGCTTTTTGTTTAACACACCCAACGTGTAGCTTTGGTGAGCTCTGCCTGGCCTGGCCCCACTCACCCTCTATCTGATACCACAGTCTCTGCTTCCCAAGCTGAAGAGGCCAACAGGACTCAGGTGGATTGGCTGGTGCCCCTAGGATCCTACAGCTGAGCTCAGACCATGTGTTTCTATGTTTACAAACCCCTGCCTTGATGTCCTCACAGGGGAAGTGTGAGTATTCCTATTGGCTCAAGTAGTTAAAGCATGTTGTGCAATTTACAGATGGTAATTTCTATTTGATTTTGACTGGTATGGTGTCCAGCACTGTCTGGCTGTTATTTTCCCTGCAATGGCAGATCTGGTGAGTGCTTGAGAGCCAGGTACTCAGCTGGCACATATCACATTGATGTGCTTACATCAGTTAAGCATTACTGATTTACCATAGCTACAGCATATCCCTTTCTGAAAATGCTTGCTATTGTTGGTACCCATGCTGTTGATAACTGTGCACTGTTACTCACAAACTGTCTTGCTTACATTTGTTATAGCCTTCCTATTTTTCACACCCTGCTCCTGCTGTTTGGTTGTTGTTATTTATACAGCTCTTTTTGTTTTTCAACAAATCCGTCTTTCCCAAACATTCATTTAGGTTTGCCTGAATTTCATGAAACTTACTTGGAAACACTGAATAAAATTCTGACTTGCAACACTGACTAGACCTCTGCTAAACCTTCAGGGCATTGTGGATGACAAGTGACAGCTTTTAAGAAGACCTTTTTCCAAAGTAATTGCTTAATCCTCCTAAGGAAACCCTTATAAATCAAAAATGGTAACGTATTTCCTTAACTTGTTTTATCTAGAAGCTTGTCTGGGTTCCTGTTCTCTGCAGAAAAGGCTTTGTCTCACATGTATTTACACTTCCATTTCTTTGCTCATGTCTGCTTGCATTTTTGACACTAATAGTTTTGAAACGTGTGCAGATAACTCACTGCTCAGAGGTGTAACTACATACTGAGGTGATAAAGTACATGTTATTAAAAGTTGTTTTTGTTTGATGGAGAAGAGTCCTTCCTGTCCTTCCCCCCCTCCGCCCCCAGCTTATTAATTCTTCCAAGAAGCAGTACATGCAGGACAGGAAAATATTTTTGCTGGCTGAACTGCAGTTTGAGAATGCATGAGGTGTAAATACCCTCTTGGTCTGACTGTTCTGTCTGCTATTTCATCCCCAAATATGTTATCTGAAGTAATTTTTCTGTAAACAGTGAATAGGCTATTCTGTAACTTCCTGTGCTGTAAAAAGGAAGGTACAATGGGATGAATTCAGGCTCAGCAGAAACTTCCAGTTCCAGCAAGATAATGCAGACCAGCTTCTTTCCTTGATGCTACCTGAGTGCAAGGAAGAGGCTCCTCAGAAGAAGCAGCAGGATACTAATGTTCAGAACAAATCAGTGGTGGCACAGCATGCTGCTGCACAAAGGGCACCCACCTGAGCAGTGAAGATGCTGTGCTGATTTGTACTTGGTGGTAGATGGTACAGCCCCCAATTGCTCTGTATTAGTTAGCACTGCTCAGCTCTCCTTCTGAACAAGGCTAGGAAAAAATCAGTTCTTTATTCCTTGCTGCCCCTTCCTCCAGGTAAAATGTTTCTTTTGAGAAGTTCAAAGGTACCTGTGTTTTGCAGCAATACTATGTCCCGGTTGTCTACCCTGTGTAGGCATAGTGGAGACTTCCTGGACTTGAGCTGATAAAAATCTGTTGGGATTGCTTTTCTGTTGCACATTTTAAGATTCTTGAAGCTCATATATTTTTCCAGGCAGAAATAAATGCACACATAAAGTGTGCATTCACTATGTATCTGGTGCGTTCAGGATGTGTCAGAACTGCTGCACAGGCTACACAGGTGACAAAAGCGTGTGTAGCAAGTCAGATGCATTCTGGGTGTACTGGGTTTACTGTGTGTACACAAGTTGTTTCCACAGTGCATGCAAAAACCGGATGATCTGTCACAGATGAGTCATAGGCACTACACATGCTCTGTGGCTTTGAGTTCCTCGAAGCTGTCAGCTCCCTCTGAGTTCCTGCTTCTGGAAACCACTGGTCTGAATAGATAGATGAAACGTGCCACCAGGGGGGCAGAGGTTCAGGGTGTGTGTGGGCTGATGCTTAGAGGATTACTGGAGCCATAGTAAGGACCAACAGAAATTTTCAGCTACCTGAATTCTGGTTAAATGCCCTACCTATCTGTCCTGGGTTCAGCAGTAGCAGTCATCTTCCTCCTTCTTAGTAGCTGGTGCAGTGCTGTGTTTTTTGACTCTCTGCCTGGGAACAACACTGATAACACCAATGTTTTTAATTGTTGCTCAGTAATGTTTACTCTGACCAAGGACCTTCTGAGTCTCATGCTCTGCCAGGGAGGAGGGGAAGGAGGGAGGAAGCAGAGACAGGACACCTGACCCAAACTAGCCAAAGAGGTATTCCATACCACAGCATGTCATGCCCAGTATATAAACAGGGGGCAGTTACCTGGAAGGGTTAGATCATAGCTGTGTTGGGCTGGGTATCAGTCTGCAGGTGATGAGTGGTTGTGTTCTCTTCCCTTGTTATTTCCCTTATCATCATTATTATTATTGGTGATAGCAGTAGTGATTTGTATTATATCTTATTTACTAGACTGTTCTTATCTCAAGCCATGGGAGTTAATTCTTTTGATTCTCCTCTGCATCCCTCCAGGAGCAGGGGGAGAAAGGGGTGGGGGAGTGAGCGAGCCGCTAAGTGGTTCTGAGTTACCAGCTGGGCTTAAAACACCATTGGATTATCTTGTGAGGATTTATAATTTCACAGTCTTCTGTTGTGTATTCTGAAATACTCTGTTCAGAAGTTAATTAATGTGCACTGGGGAACATGCTACATACTAAAGTTGTCACAAGAGAAATCAAGAGTCAGCAGCTCCTGTGATCTGTTTGATAGTGGGTGATTAGCTGGAACAGATCTATGCATGAAGAATGCAAGGGACTCCTACCACACTGGGCATGAAGGTCAGAACCTAAGAACCACATATGCTTTTTAAAGAAAGTTTCACTGCACCTTTTTCTTATGCTACTGCTGGAAAAGCTAATAAGGAAATACCAGAAATTGCTATTTGTGGTGTTTGTATTCTGCAACTGTGATACTGCCCATGGAAGAAGCTTGACATTCAGAGACTGTAAGGACTTGTCCTGCCACTGTAGGATGTAGTTAACCATGTTCTCCTCTACATCTTGTGAGTGTTCAGCCACACTATGGTGACATTATGATGCCACTCTGTAGGTCTGTATGTCTGGTTTTGTGGCTTCTGGTTCAGGTACTTATAAGTGAGGGCTACTGATTTGGATGAACTGTTGTTTCATTAGTATGCTTCATAGTGGTGCATCAAATCTGCATTTGGAATTGCTTGCAAATGAAAGCAAAACAGTCCCATCAGTTTAACATATCATAATACTAAAATAATACCGTAATTAAAACTTAATTCCTACATGGATGCTGCATGGAGTCAGTGAAGAGTGAGCTGTCCAAAATTCACCCATTTTCCAGAAAGGAGGTTATAAACTCTGCATGCCAATACAAACAAAAGAAATTGATATATCAACCTCTGTTTAAATTACTTGTAAAACGTAAGTGTTGAGGGGATAAGGTGTAGATGGAAATAGGCTCCCGCTTCAGAAACAGCCAACCCATCAGAATGCAGAATACTGAAAAGGTCATCTTGAAATGGCATAGGATTGTATTTCATAAAATATAGGCATTACATTTCTGGAACCTCATTTGTGTGACAAAAACTGTGACAAGAACAGAGGTTGGCACAAAATCAATATACTCAGGCAGGGCCTGTAATAAATAGTAAAAATGAAGAACAGCATAAATTTTAACCAGTTTTCATTACAAGTCAAAGCTGGTCTGATTTCCTATGTGATCTCTTGAAGCTGCATAATTTCCAAAGAAACATCAGCAAGGGTATGTTTTTCATTTTGGATGAAAGGTGCTAAGACAAATATCAAAGAGAAGGAGAGAATGAGATGCACGTTCAGCACCTTCACTTGCACTTGAGTGTTACCACCCAGAACAGATGTGTGGAGGAAGGAGCAGAGTGTAGGTGGGGGCCTACCAAGCACCATTGTAGCCACAGTCCTCTGGGGACTAAAGAGGCTCATCTGTTTAGGAAGTCTTAAGTCCCAAGGAGTCTGTTTTATGTAGTGCTGAGCAGCTTCTCACCTGTGAGCTACTGTGCCACAACACAAGCCACACTTTCAACCATCTCTTTAGAGATCCAGCTCAACCTTCAGATCCTAGCAAACACCTTCATTTTCCAGTCACATGTACTGGTAATATCATCTAAGAGCCATAATCCTCTTGCGTTAATCTGTCGCAATCCTCTAAAATTTCAGAGGCACTGCAAAACGATAAATCCATTAATTGCAATTTTGTGAACCCAAAGCAAGCCCCAAAGCCCTGCGCAGCCTATGGTTGCAATTGTCCCACTGAAACCTCCTTGAGCAAGAGTGACTCAGCTCCCCTGATTTCCCTCCACCAGGGAGGCAGGGAAAGCCGAGCCTATTCCTCCAATATAAGTCTCCATTTAGATTGACAACTTCCCATGACTGCGGGGTTAACCTTGTTATGACAGCACAGCTGTAGTTGCCATCTCTCCCCATTGCACACGATACCACAGCCTTCCCAAAGTAATAGCAGCTCTCAGAAACACAAATTACAGCAAGTGTTTCATCTCTTGTGTTGTTATTTAGCCCCACATGACTCTGACATCAGTTTCTAATGGTGCAGACGTGCTTTTTTCCAGTTTCTGCTGAATGAAAGGTTAGGAGGGGACAGCTCCTGGTACGCTGCTTCTATTTTGTTATTTAATAGTGAAAAATATGAATTGGTGCCCGCTTTCATGTTCCTGTTCAGCAAGTTCTTTGTTGCTTAAACACCATTTCCACCCTCCCATCAAGAGTAAGATGCATCTGTATGTCACCGTTCATTACACATATTTCTGCCTGGAAAAACTGCAATTTTAATTCAAATGCTATTTTGATTCTTTTAATCTGGTGTGTACATTATTCTTCTTTTTTATTAGCAGAGGATTTGATTATATTTCTGTAGACTGATGGTACCCATAGAAAACGTAGTTTTTATTACTGTCAAAATATTTCAGGTAGAGGGCAAGTTTAATTAGATCCTCATTTCTCAAATTCCCCTTTAATATTTTCCTTCTCTCCCGTTATACCACTTGTCAAACACAGCTCAGCTTTGCAAGATTGGATCTCTGACCACTGATGATTTTTTTTCTAAGTGTTATCAGTCCTCTCTGTTTGCCTTCTGGTTAACTCCTTAGATAAATACACTTTGTGGATAAAAATCACCCTACCTTCTGGATAACTATTATGTGGTGTTCATTACTCTCCGAATGTCTATGCGCAAAAATCTGATAATATGTGGGTGCCTTAGAACTGGCTATTATTAGACAGAAATAAATTTTGTGAGTGGATATTTTTATTGTTGACAAATGTAGAGTGCAGCATTATTCAATTTCTTCAGTTGCCCTCTGTGTCTCGGGAATGTGCCAAACCCAGTATAGCTTTTAATTGCTTCATTCTCTACTCAGTAATTTTCCTGCTGTTATTAGCGCAGGCTGCTCAGCAATCACTCGGAGCCAAGGCATTTGTCAGAGATTTCCTTTGTGTAGTGTTTGTGTTCTGCCTCTCAGCGCTCTGTAACACAGCTCTGCACATGAATTTCTGCTCTATTCTGTAACTGGTTCCAACTGGCACTTACAAGAACTTAGGGAAAATATATTTCTTCGTGAAGTAGGTCTTGTAGCTGTAACTGGCAATATTACTTACATGCTTATGCAAAAAGAAAACAACCCAAAATTAAAAGATCTTTTAACACACTGAAGGTATATGATTTTCAATACTGTGGGGAGGGAAGGGAATACCAGCATCAAGCATCTACAGGCACTGCCCTGAGTAGGAGGATCCTGGTCTGTATCATTCTACAGGTATCTATCTTTCTGTCTATTTATCTGCTGCAGAGTTGTGATGGTTATAACTATATAAAATGTAGCGGGACATAAAATCCACCCAAATAAGGACAAATAATGAACTAGAATATTTTCACACGGTATATCTTGGTTTCATCAAATTTCACATAACTATTTATTGGAAGTTGCAAATCTATACACTCTGCTGACATGGAAAAACATGTAGGAACATAATGATTAAGACTGATTTACAACTGTATCCTCCCAAGCAATGAATGCACTGTGGCTGGACCAAATTAAATGTTTACTGCAAAGTTCAAAGTTAAAAAATAGGACCACTACTACATACCAAGGGGTACTGACTTAGCTGACAGGTTTTTGTCGCCATTCTGGAGATAGAATCCAGAATGATGGGTGGTGATGTAAGATAATTTCAGCACTGGGTGGACAACCAGCTGTGGAAGAGCATGGCTGTGTGTCTCTGAAGGTAGCTGCAAAGTGAGTGGCTTGCAAGTAAGCAGGCTCATATTGAAGAGAGGAAATAGTGGTTTATTTCCTTGAGCAAACAATGCAAGCCAAAAGGTAAAGAAGGGATCTTAGGCATTTTGGAGAGGTCCTTAGAAATGCATATCATAGTAGCAATGTCTTCTCTAATTGATTATGCAGTCTGAATCTTTGCCATTAAGTGCTTGGCAAAAGTATTATGCTCTAGCTCTCCCTGCTGGATTATTATTAAACAATTTCTGTATTTAATGGGTGCAATGTATCTCTGTGTTGAGCAGTTAAACAGATAATCCAAGCATCTCACTCTATTGTATATATGTTTCATATTTTATGTGCGTTGCAACAGATATGGTTATAGCTTGTTTCTTTATTTTGCTAATTCTTATTTTGTAGTATATAAGAAAAAAGAAAAGTGTGCTCTTTTCCTGCTGCAGTTTATGAAGGGTCAGTCTAGAACATGAGAATATTTCTCTTGGCTGGAATTTCTGAAAGAAAAGAACCTAGCTGATTTTTAAGAAGTTAAGGGAACTTTTCAAAAGTTAGCTCGGCTCTCAGAAGCTGGAACCTCATTGGCTTTCACTGAAACTTGTGTGTCTGAAAAATCTTTTAGTTGTGTTTAACTACAAATTTTGTGTACAATTTAAATAATTTTTGAAAGTTAATTTTGAAGTTAGGTTTTTTTTGAGAGACTAGTGGATATGAACAACATGGATTTCCTGTTTCTGACATACCCACTTGTGCTCATCCACTTTTACCAAGGAAAAAGCAAGCAGCAATACTTTTTAGAGTTAAAATATTCATAGGTTATAACTACTTATCTTAAAGACACTGACCTTAGCAGAGCTCTGCTTTAACATGGTTATATTGCTGCTCTGATAGCTTGTTTCACAAGTGTGTTGGGCAGTAAAGAAATGGATTTAACCTGTTAACACAATTAATTCTGAGCCGCAGTCATCTGTTTGGGGCAGAATCCATCTTGAAGACAGAAGAGCTGAACAAATGTATAAGCCATCTGTCAAGATAGGAAGCTGAAGTTTAAATGAGTGTGTGAATTTTTGCTGTTCCAACATAATAATCTGTAGCACCTTTCAGCTAGTCATGTCCTTATAAGATGAGATGCATAGAACAATAAGCATGCATCTAGGGCTGTTACAAATAGATCTTAACTAGCACTTGATACTGAGCTTGCACCTTATTTTAGAAGAATCTCAAAGTTGTGTCTGAACTGGATGCTTTCAAATTGGGTGAGTCCCCTAGGATCCAGAAAAACTCCATCTTGGTCTCTACTATTCCTTCATTTCCCCTTTGCATCTTCTCTTTTCTCTCCTCAGAAATGCTTTCCTCTCTGGCAATCACAGGAGACTATAACATTGACCCAATTATGATAAAGAAACAGAAAGCAAGTGGGGCACAAAAGCTGTGACCTTAAGTAGGGACTGCACACTATGCATGTGTAGGATTGGAGAGAAGAATACAAATGTTCTTGCAGAGAAAAAAAGAGCCTGTCCTTCTGCTTCTGGGTTGTTTTCTGTAGGGTTTTTCTGTTGGTTTTGTTTTGTTTTTTTCTGATTATAACTGTAGCTTATAGATGAATGTGAAAAAAAACAAACCTAAAGCAGTATGCTGAGCTGAAAAGATTGAAGGCACCCCGATATTATAATGATATCAAGAGCCACCTACAAAATTTATGGCTTATTGAATACACCCCCCTAAGCCTATAAGCATCTCATCTGGTCCAGAACTGTAGTGTTTAAAAGCAAAACAGTACACCTGCAAGAAATTGATGAATAGAAGGACAGATCCATGGAGCACTTTATCAACTGCCTGCCACTTTCAGTATAGCAAACAATAGAATCTCACTGACAAGGAAAGAATCATTAAAAGTATATGCATCTGATGGAGAAACTGGGCTAAAGATGGCCTACAATGGCAGCATATATATCAGTATTTGACCTGGTGTGGAAAAAAAAAAACCATGCAAAAAAACCCCCCTCCTTTAAAGATATTTATAGGAACTAAAATATCTTTATTATATCATCAAATATGCAATAAACATGTCTTGAAAGCGTTTTAGTGTATTTAATAAAAAACAGTATTTTTAATAATATAATCTAAAAGCAAACAGTTAAAGTGGCCTTGAATTAAAATAATATTCTACAAAATAATCCTTACAACAACTGGGCAACTGTACTGATATCAAAATTTGTTGTCAAGTCTTTATGATTAATATATCCTGCTGTTTGCCTGAATCCATTTTATGATCCTTACATGTATTGCATTTAAAACCCTCTTGCTTTGTGATGCTTACATGTATTCCATGTAAAGCCTGCTAAGTAAGTGTCAAATTTTTGTCTTGTTCCACAAGTGAGATTTGGAAATAAAGTATCTGCTGCTTGCTAGATGATCTTTGAACTGTGATCTTAACTTGTAGAGCAGAGTTGGACTGCAGTAAATAGAAATAGTATTCTGTGTGGGTTGTGACTAAACTGATTTCAGCACATTTGGAGGGTGCTAAATAAGTCAGCCCTCACTTGCTGGGTTCTGACTGGAGTCAGGAAAAGTGAGACAACAAGGAGCAAGAACAAAATGTCCCCAAAATATACATATGAAGCAATTTCTTTTTTCTCTTTTCCCACATGGATTACTGAGAGAAGTGATGTATCAAATGCATTTCATGATATGATTTATTAATATTGGTAATTTGAGTAAGTTCAAACAATATGTTTTTCATACAATGAAACAATGTTAGTATATGAATATGTGGGTATGCATTTATTCTGAGCCGAGACACAAAATATACAATGAATGTATTAATCCAAATCAGTTGTCTTCTAGAAGGAAAATTTGCTGTCAGCCAAGGACCATGTGCAAGTTAGACAGTTGTTTCACAGGAGGGATGCTTCTAACATGTCAGTACAAGAGAATGGGACATACTCGGCCCATTTCTCCAAGCTGTGCTCTTCTGTTGTGGTTGTTTCCCTTCTTTTCTTGTTGCCCTTTTAGCACACTGAAGATTGATAGGAGAAGCAGTTGTGCTGTTCACTCTATTTTACCATGACTTTTGCAACAGTTTTGTGTCTCTTAAAGTTCTAATGAGTGGCAGGCCCTATGACTGCAATAACATTTCAGCATTACTTCCAAGGAGCAAAAAAAGTTTCTAAGCAAGTCTTTTGGCTGCAGAAAGCACTTCAAAATAAGATCCTTCTGGCTTTAAAATGGACCAGAGTAAAGAAAAGGTACTTCAGAAATTATTGTAGTCATGACTGTACACCAGTTGGATGAACTTTAGAGGGGAAAAGAGAATAAAAAGGTATTTGATTTATCATTTTAAAACACCAGTGTATTTTAGGTCTTCAAAATCAGAAAAGATGCTGAAGAAGAGGCAAGGACATGGAAAAACTTAATGGCAGCCAGGGACTGATAATGAATATGAGGCACAGAAATTGTTTTTGTATTCTTGTCCCAGTCCATTAGTCTGATCGTATTTCTAGACTTCACTATTCTTAAAGGTTTTAAATTTTTCTGTAAGAGACGCATCTCTGCATTTTTCACTTTAGTGCTTAGAGAATAGGCTGAGAAGAACATTCTTATGCCAGTTAGTGCAATATTAGACAGAGGCAAACTCTTCCTTTTTTTCCTATTTTTTTTATAGGCCTTCAAATGCCTTTCTTATTGATATAAAACATAAACTTGTATTTATTCATTTGGAGCAAGATGCACAGCTCTTCTGCCTCCCACTGATAAACCAAGGCAAACAAACTATGCTATGAGACCACTTGCTCTGCAAACTGTTCCTGTGGCTCAGTGGATAGCAGGAAGGGCAGCTGTCGAGGTGAGTTTGAGAAGCCCATGTGAAAAGGGAATGCTGACTTTCCAATAAACACTGGTTTATAGCTGTGCAAACATCTGACCTGCTGAATACTGCAAGATTGGCAAAGTAGATGAGAAAATGCATTTTCTCACACAAATTTTTTGGGTGTCCTTGATTCACTGTCTGGTGCTGAACTGCATAGCTGAGCACATAACCTTGTAGATAAATTTGATTGATGTACTGATTTAAAATAGCATATTATATATAATATATACAGGGAACAACCTCTGCAATAGACTATGGGCTTTTCTATATATACCCTTACCTGTATTATTTGATATATGCTAGGATAGCCATCTCCATTTTTAGTATAGTCCTTTAGTGCAGCTGGGCAGGTTAGGTTGTGCTAATTCAAACTAGACCAGGCTCAGGTATAAGCCTGAAAAATGCTTTTTTTTTCTGCTACTTCTTTCTGTTTGTTCATAATGAAGTTTTAATCATCCTTGGACAGACAGGAATCTAGCTTCTTAAAGTTCACAGTCCAAAATAGTATTCTGGTATTTGGTAGAAAAAAAGGAAATGGATTTTCTATGAATAAAAAGAAATGTCCTATTCTGGTGCTTATTTTTCATTATCCATATCTTATGTTGTACTAATATTTGTCAGGTGCAAGAGAAATGGTTATATAGTTAAGTCTTTAATACTAAGAAATAGAGATTTTTGACCTATCACATATGAGGGAAGCAGTAAGGAAGTATTCTCACAGGCAGGCAAGTAATCAGAACATACCAGTGATTTTCTTTGACAATAGTAAATTTAGAGAAAGAATGTGAAAAATCAACTTCATGGAAATGGTGTTCCCTCTGAGGCACACAATGAAGCATAGAATGGACATGGATAATTTGCTTTCCTGTTTTTTTAGCCTGGGCTGCTAAAAAACCCAGGAAGTTTGTGTTTGCATGCTGTCCCTTATGTCCGCTTTCTTTCTGTTTTCTGTAAGCATTTGAACCTATGGATCAGTTTTAACTAAATGGGATGGAAAGACAGAAGTTCTGTCAATTTTACAATTTTCATGGCAATTGATAACTGTTAGAGGAGAGATACTCAAGTCAGTACCTCTAGCTGAGGAAAAGTCTGCCAAAGACATGAGGAAAAGTGGTGGAGCAATGCAGCTACATGGCAGAGAGAGGGGAAAGAACAAAAACAATTTTGACAGCATAGTGCAAATCTGAAGGAAATCAGCCTCCAACACTGCTGCAGCTTGCTGATAATTTTATCCAGTGTTATACCCCTTTTGTTATGCATAGAGCAATGAATCTGCTACAGAGACTGGGGGCTTTAAATAGAGTCTTGAAAGAAAAACACCCCTTCTGAAGCTTAGAATCTTTGCCCTGTTGGTTCTGGAAAAGCTGTTTGATGATATTGTGGGGGAAAGACAATGCTTCTTATCTTCTTCTTTATTAACCCAACTTTAAAATATTGATCTTAAGTCAGTTAATGGAGAAATATTAGAAGGTACATTTTCCTTTATAGAGATTTCAAAAATGCCCGATTTTTTCATGAAAGGTCTCATTTAAACATTTATCTAGGCTTGCAACTGAATGATGCCAGGCATACATATGGCTTTTCACAGAAAAAAAAAATAAAGATATTGAAGTACAGTGTTAATAATGTTGCAACAGCTCTGCAGAATTGCTGGGCAAGTGAAACATTTTCTGAAGTGCTTAACATGATTGACTACAGGTTGACTACTGAGGTTCTTGCAAATAACAACATAGAATCATAGAAGAGTTAGAGTTGGAAAGGACCTTAAGATCATCAAGTTCCAACCCTGGGCAGGGACACCTCACCCTAGACCATGTTTCCCAAGGCTCTGTTTAACTTGGCCTTGAACATTGCCTGGGATGGTAGGAACTAGCAAGGAGAAAGAGCAAGTTGGTTTCTCCTTCTTGAAGTTTAGGCTCTTGATTGTTTTATCCTGTTCCAACCTTCTGAATTCATTAACTTCAAGAACATAATACACCAGTACATAAGGTATATACAAGGTCTCAGTAGTGTTTCTGTTGACAGTGGTCATAAGACTTTTTATTTTATTAATCTTATTTACAAAATTTTGGGTAAACCTAGGTCAATTTGTATTTGTAGTGTGCAGTGTCTGTGATTAGATTAGGAATCTGGAGGACAATTTGCATCAGAATATTTAGTAAGGAAGAGCAGGGGAAGGTGGCACTGTGAGTTAATAACTCTTTTCAACCCATGATGAGGATTATTAAAAATAAAGGGGAATATAGAAATATAGATTTAGTTTCAATTGAAGTATTGAAGGGGAAGGAAAAATTGTTTACCACCTGCGGTTCATAGTAGGGGAGCACACTCAGAGATAGCTGAGAGCATTAGATTAGTGACTGCAGTGATATCTAGGGAATTTTAATTTCTATAATTTATTCAGTCATTAATAAGGAGGACTAGGGTTTTATGTAGAAATCATTTTTGTATCAGTATGTGTTACAGGCAACTCAGCAAGGAAAAACTTCAGACTGAATTTTATTAAGTAAAATGGATATGGTAAGTAGCACGATCATTAGGGATAGATTTTGGATACAAATACAGGTGTATTAACATGTAAATGGTCCAATTTAATACAATCAGAAATGTATTAAGTAAAATAGATTGGCAGTGTTTATGAGCAAAGAACCCCAAGGTAAAAAAAAAGGAATAATTTACAAAAAGATTGGGAGGATATACTGCAAGTAAAACGTGAAATATAAATTATTTAAAGCCTCTGTGGATGAGTGATGTGTTGCTAAGTTAATTGCAAGTAACAACAGAGAAGTCAAAAATCAAATGCAGTCAAAAACCTGGGCACAGATGTAATGTCATTGGAAGAAACAGAGGAAATGTGGAAAAGAACATTTGAAGAATAAAATAGACAAAATGTGTTGGTGTTGCCTGCACTAGAGGAATGACTGGGGGTGAAAAAATCCCTGTTATGGAGCCAGCCCCTATAGGTGAAGCATGAGGCAAGAAAAATAAGTAAAATGAGTAAGAAAATAGAAAATTCAAGAGAAACTTAATCTTTTCCCTTTCGAGAACCTGGAGTCTTGTTCCTGGTTACGACATTGCTTTTCACTTACTGTCTTCCTTATAATACCTCTAACTACCATAGAGAAGGACTAATTCTTTAAATTGCCATAGTGCTCATGGAGCAGCATCCAAATGTATCTCTCCCTTTGGGGGTTATACACCTCTGGCCTAGCATACTGGTTCTTAGCTAGAGATGAAAAGCACAAAACAGTCATTTCTGTGGTAAAGACAGCTTTCTCCCTCAAAAGGGGAGGAGAAGTTGGTCCAATCTTTGGTGGTTACAAACGCAAGAGAGAAAACGTTAGAGGTACGCATATTTCCCAATGTGTCCTTAAAAATGCCCAAACAACTCAGCAGTTGCAATGCATTTAGGGAAATACTGAACATAAACTACTGGAGGGATATTAGACATATCTGTTTAGTAGCAGAAAACTATGTCTAATAAGGATATATTCACACTTCAGTGGGCAGCAAAGTTTTGTATAAGTGATTTTTTTTTTCTGCTGTGATGACCTAANAACTACTGGAGGGATATTAGACATATCTGTTTAGTAGCAGAAAACTATGTCTAATAAGGATATATTCACACTTCAGTGGGCAGCAAAGTTTTGTATAAGTGATTTTTTTTTCTGCTGTGATGACCTAAAAAAGAAGTTTAAACATTTTTGAAACATTTATTTTCCAGGGTTCTGAGATGACAAATAGTGTTGTCAAATTATTGCAGAGATTTCAGGCACTTCATGTTTCTTTGCCACATCTCAGTTGTGTTATTAGAGCTGGATATAAAGGGGTACACAACAGAAGATTATTAAAAGTTAAAATTTTGTTTTATTTTGTTTTTCCCTGTTTGAAGCAACAGAGTAATAGTAAGTATAATATGATAATAAGTATAATAAGTTGCAGTGTCCAGAGACAAAACTTAGAATGAGGATGAATTGATACAGTTCCTAATGATTTGCAAAATAGGGTAAACCTTTAGCTGAAGGATATTCCTGACAGGAGCACAAGCTCTTCCTCTTCTCTAGCTGTTGTGGCCAGCAGTATTACTATGGAAAAGGAGGAATCTTGAGGTTATCTGTGCTTTTTTCTTCACCAACATCTTGGACAGCGCCTTATGGTTACTGGAAATGAAGCATTAATGCAACAGTGTTCTATGTTGGAAATAAATACAGTAATAAATTAGAAAAATGTGTACTATGTCGGATAATTGTGCTAGCATCTTAGCAGATATCTTGGTAATGCTCAAATCAAAGCATACCTACCATGGACTTTTATTTAATCTTAAAAGAAGTACATTAACTGAAACCCTTGAAGCCTTTTAAAAGAAGAGTGAGCTCATTTCTGTTCTGACAATTATCGCTGTCATATTCAGTACATGTATATTAGTAAAAAGTATATATATTTAGGAAGAAATAGCTCAGAAATATAGACAAAGAGTAAATTCTTCAAAATTTGAATTGAATGAGGGAGAATCAGAGAAAAGTCTTATTTGAAAGAGAGAAAATGAGGTAGTTTATCATGCAGTTTTCATCTGATAATTCAGATGAGAATTATGGAAACTCAATTTGACTTTTGTACTCTAAGTTTTAGCTGTGCAATAGATCTTGGGATTGCTGTGTTATGACCAAGAAATGAGGAAAATTCCTCATTCCTTGAATGTGAATTTTCTAAGCTTTTAGTGCCCCTGTGACAAACCAGCGACCTCCATCAGAAACCTGGGAAATTGCTGCCATGTGTACTCAGAGGAAAGGTCCCTGCAACAGGCATGCTGCGTTGGACTTCATGGTCTCTAGGAGGTGGTTTCCTGTGGCAAAAAATAATAGTTATGCACCTTGGAGTGCCCAGAATTAATGACTGTGACATCCTTCAGTGCTTCAGGCAGAAAATTACATGTTCCTGCTCTGAAACAGTAATGCCAGCTAGGCACACTATCCCTTTGTCCCCCTTCATGCTTCACAGATCTGGCAGGAGTCCTGGATGGATGAACAAGGAGCTGCTGACTAAACTCAAAGTATGAAAGGCATAGAAGCTGTGGTAGGTGACCTGGGACAAATATCAAGACACTGTCCAACTTCACAGAGATAGGGTTAGGAAAGCCAAAGCCTGTTGGGCGTTGGACCTGGCAAGGTATGTAAAACGTGACAAAAAGAGTGTCTACGTATATTTCAACAGCAAAATCAAAACGGGAAAATGTGGACCTGCTGCTCAAATGAAGCAGGGAACCTGGTGGCAGGAGACATGGAAAATACTGAGATGCTCAATGCCTTCTTCACCTCGATCTTTACTGGTAAGATTTTCCCTTGGGGACTCCAGGTCCCTGAGACCCAAGGGGAAGTCTGGAACAAGCTAAGTTTACCCTCAGTAAATGCAGAGACATAGACTGGTTGAAATAGCTTTTGTTTCTACCTTCAGGAGGCTTATAAGTTCTTAGAGGAAATGTTTGAAAAATAACTGAATGAAAATCATTCATACAAAATTGTCATAATTAATTTTAATCATGGAAAAATTTTCTATATAGCTCAAATAAGCTGAGGGCATCTAAGTTTTTAAGAGCTAAAAACAGGGCTAAGAATTCCTGTGTTTAAAAGTTTCCATGCTGTCACTGCAATAAATTAAGTTTCTAATTAAACACATGCTCACATACACACTCTTGGATGGGAATGCTATGCTTGATCAATAGCCCTAGGCTACACGGTAGCAGGCAGAATTATAGCAAATGGAACTGGATGAATGGGTTTACTTAATGACCACAATATGATTTATTTCATTGGTGGGAAAAGGGGGGAGGAAGACATCAAATTGCTAAAAATACTACCCAAGCAAATTAAGATATGATCTTACAGGAGATGCATTCCCAAGAGATCTTGTATGAGTATAGCAGATCAGAGCTCAGATCACTCTTAAAGAAGCATACTTGATGACAGCGTGTCAGCTAATCTGCATTCAGCTTGTTTTCCACTTATAATTAAGAAGGCTTTTTTATTATTTTTTAATGTAGATGCCTTAACCATGAACAATTACTGACTTGATCAGCACAGTGTCATGGGTTTAGCCATTGGAGGAGTCTCAGTACAAGAAACAAAATTGCAGGTAATTCCACGTTAGCTAAATGGATGAAAAATAGATCTTTGAATAAAATTCACAACTTCTTTTTTTGTTTTCTTTTTTTATTCCTGACCACAACCACTTAGTATTTGACATTTGCTCTCAGAATTCAAGCAACCAGTGTGGCAATGTGTAGTACCTGATGCTGGTAAATCTGGGACTGCCAGCTACACATTTGGCTCTGTCACTTGTGATATATCACTGACCCCTCTGTCCAGTTACGTACCTTGCCCGTGAAGGGAATGATGCCAGCCAGAGCTAAAACACAGATTAAGAGAGAGACACAAGGCAGCTTTCTGAGTTTTGACTTCACTGTAAAGAAAGTTTTGTGTTATAATATGGCTTATGAGTTAAAGTGAGGCAAAATTGAAAGAGCTGGCAAAATTTAAATGAATAGCAGGAGAAAGAGATTTTCCATCCCTCCCAAAATACATGCACATTCATATACTAATTTTGGTTCTGGTTATTGGAAATACTCCTGCAGTTTCTCTTTCTCCCTACTTATTTATCTGTGAAAAATGCAGAAACTGAATATAAATCAGGTTTTGACTTTTCTATAATTGTGCTTTTCAAAGGAGATAATTAAATTTCTGCCTCTTTGGGAAAAGGTCAGCATGTTGGGGTAACAAATATTCATATCTCTAGGGCACTTGCCCTTATTAGCCATGAATCACTGTTTCATAAGCTTGGAGCCTTGGCTAGAATCCATCTAGCCTAAAATACTTTGGAAACCTATGAATTAACTGAGAACCACTTTAATAGTTCAACTTTATTACTAATTAACCTGCATATGCCCCTGTTTGTTAGGCTGTAATTCAGAAACTAACACTTTTGCTATTGTCTAGATGTATATTGAATGTATGGTGCTACTTTACCATTACTGTAGGAATTTGTTGCTATGCTGATCACTTGTTTTGTACACAAGCTAAGGCTACAGACAAAAGAGGTTAGTGAAGAAGCTTTTGAAAGACTAATGGTTGACTTATTCTTCATCTCCACATCAACTGACTCATATCAAGGAAACAGCCTGCATTTGGCTGAAGCTGGAGAGCTTAGTCACAAGTTAACAGACATCATACAAGGTGCTTTGTGGAGAAGCAAATAGACCATGAAGAAGAGAACATAAGTATCTGGGTTTTTTGGCATTTTATGAACATAATTCTTGAAATCTGAACTCATAATTAAGCTTCCGATTGAGATTTTAAACTGCTTTTAAGCTTTTGTCATGACTGAGATGATCAGATCTGCTTTTTATCCCACTTGTGGTTTTACAGAATGAGATATTATTGTCAATATCTATATTCTTGTTACTTGGAATAGATCCCAAAACTTTCCAGGCATTTTGATGCCCACTGTGATGGAGCTTGAGCTGTCTGAGACTAACCTGGGCACTGTGTGACTGTGTCATTGCAACACAGTTGGCATTAACATTGGGAAGTAGGGCTGGGATCCTTGAGCAGTGCTACATCTGGGGATCCAGATCATCCTGCTGGCCCAGCTTGACACATAGTGACAAAGGTCACTAAGAGTTCCGTGTCCTTTTTATATTGAGGACACCAGAACTGCACACAATACTGCAGGTGAGGTCTCAGGAGAGCAGAGTAGAGGGGCAGGATCATCTCCCTCGACCTGCTGGTCACACTCCTTTTGATGCAGCCCAGGATACGATTGGCTTTCTGGGCTGCAAGCGCACACTGCAGTCGACTCATGTTCATTTTCTCATCAACCACCATCCTCAGGTCCTTCTCGGCAGGGCTGCTCTGAATCTCCTCTTTGCCCAACCTGTAGTTGTGCCTGGGATTGCTCCCACCCAGGTGTAGGACCTTGCACTTGGCATGGTTGAACTTCATGAGGTTGGCATCAGCCCACCTCACAAGCGTGTCAAGGTCCCTCTGGATGCCATTCCTTCCCTCCAGCGTATCCACCCAACCACACAGCTTGGTGTCATTGGCAAACTTGCTGAGAGCGCACTCAATCCTATTCTTATCATCACTGCCTCTGTGGATTTAGCCATTAGCATATGTTTCCACTCTTAAGAGTTTTCAAAATTTGAATCTCTCCCTTCTTCTTGGATGTCTTGTGGACATTTTGAATTAATTCCTCTACTTTAATACTTTAACCCCTGGCCTTTATGATACTCTTCAGTCTTCATCTTTTTTGTTGAAACAGTTCCATGCGGTGTGGAGCTGAGAGGAAGGCCTATAAGCATGCCTTGTTATAAAAGTGTTTGCCTAAGAAGTCTAGGTTCTTGAAATGCCAGTAAAAGTTTAAGCATTTAAAATTTAAGTAAGCTTTGTAGCAGGGAGAATAAAGGAAAGTCATTTTTTTCTAGGTAAGTATCCTAACAGCTAACTTATAAGGTCAAGTTTCTGTTTGTTCACTCTCTCTTTCTGGTCTACTGAATATGGAATGATAAATATTGCATTTAATATTAAAGTGGAACAATCACAAAAGAAGAGCATGACAGCCTCTGCTTTCACATAGACCTGTAGTATACTGATTCAAACCTTCATCTGGAAGGTGAGAGAAGTGGGTTCATAGCCCTTTAGAGAAAGGAATTGAAGCTGGGAGTATTAAACTTATATGTGCAAGAGCTGTTTTATGCAAGATTTCTTTATTAAATGTGACAGTAACACATAGTTCATATAAAGGACTGAAAATTTTGGTAATAAAGAACAAACAAAAGTGTGAGTGTGCCTAGTCATACAAAGAAAGCAGATGTTAGCAACACATTAAATTACAACTCCAGCACAGGCATATCCTATGTTCTTTTTTATTTGCCATCGATCTTCAGACCATGTAAAGCAAAAGCTGTCTCATAGTAATTTAATACTTTTTCAAGTTCTGCCAAAAAGCTGACAAAATGTACTGAGACTCTGATAACAGCTAAGTGTGGCTTTATCCAAACACTTCAAATGATCTTAACATCTTACATTAATGGTGCCATAGAGTTTTCCTTAAAGATTGTAAGTTTGTTCAGAGGAGAAAATACAGAGGTAAAAAGTGTGTCTGAGTAGTTTAGAATAGAAAACCAGAAACAAGCCTCCCATTGGTTTAGAGCAAAACAGCAGAAAAGCAACAGTTGGTGCAACTGGTTTCTGGAGCCTGATGTCTTGTATGGAAAAGTGTCTAGACCTAATTGCTTCAGAGAATGGGTCAAGAAAACCTGAAATAAAGAACTGTATAAGAAAAGTTCTTGTCATCTCTAACCATACTAATAATTTCATTACTTAAATTCAGTTTATTTCCACTACCTGCCCCCTCTATATGTCTAAGAAGAAAGGTGAAAAGAAGCGCTTGATATATACTCTATACCATTTACTATTTTGTTTGGTTTTATTATTTCTCCTATAATTTGTCTCTGCTCAAAGATTAATCCTCTCCAGGCATTTTTCCCAAGAGGAAAATAGACATAGATTTTTCAATTTAAAGAAGCAAAGAAAACCAAATTTTCCTCTGTGAAGACAGCATTGAAAATAAGTGTAACTGATACCAAGTAAATAGAGATAAAAAAAATAACCATCTCAGCTACACTTGTATGACTGGAAAGCCTTTAGGATACACAAACATCTATATGTGTATATATATTTATGTACTTTTAAATACAGGTGAGTTTGTTTTGGCTTGGGTTTGTTTTTGTTGGTTTGTTGTCTTATCCTGAAGGTCCTTGATAACCCCGTCAAAACTTTTTATGTTTGAATATTGCATAGTAAAGTTTGATAGAATGATAGAATTTCTCTTAATGGAAGAAAGTTTTGCTATACAGGTGAAAAAAAGAATAATCAGAAAATAGTTTTTCTATATTTTTTTTTCCTTAAAAGACATCCCTAACAATGCATAATTGTCTTTCAGGAATGCTAATTTAATATATAGAATGCTCTGATGACACCCACCTGTTTTAACGTTTTCATTCAAAGGTATAGCAGCTCACTGAATTTGGTGTCATTAGCCATTTCTCTCACATTCACTTGTGATTGGACTTTCTATTACACTGTTGAAAAGAGGGGGAATAATGGCATTTGCCACAGTTTTTTTGGTGGATTTAGGGAAATGAAGAAATAAAAGACAATAACTTGCTACAGTCTGAAAGAGCTCTTTTCATATATTCTCATGGGCTTCATGTCTGTGCAGACCAAGGCAGACTCTGAAATGTGTTATATTATAAGTTAATGATGTGTTAAAAGACAAGAAAAAAAAAAAAAGAATAAACATCAACAGCCATAAATCCAAACACTTTATTTCTGCTATTTGAATGCTGCTTCCTTATTTAGATTGCATA
>NDXB01000408.1:0-34469 GCA_002631895.1 Agapornis roseicollis | reverse complement strand
TAATGATTTTTTAAAAAACAAAAAAAAAAAAAAAAAGAATAAACATCAACAGCCATAAATCCAAACACTTTATTTCTGCTATTTGAATGCTGCTTCCTTATTTAAAGAAGACTGCATTCCTTTGGCATTTAGGTGCTGCATGCAATTTTATAACAATAATATTTTTAAACCCACATTTTTACATAATCTTTTATTTTAAAGATTTACATATATATTTTAGGCCTGACTTTTATGACTTCCTCTCTCCACCTAGCCCTATTCCCATCATCACTCAAGGTGTTAAATTACTTCACAAGGTAAAAGCCATAATTTTCCATTTTGACTTTTCAAGTAACCCTCTGACAGATACCTTGATGAAATTACAGAATCTAGGATATTTTTCCAAACCCATGTCTGCTTTTTGGATTATCCTTCAGGGCTCCATTGTGCTAAAGTAACCAGTGTTCTTTAATGACTTTCTGTAATACCTCCAGGGAAATGGAATGGCTTTTTCATGTCTGAGCATTTAAAGTACTAGTTCCTTGTCCTATTGCCCTGACTGTGGGACAGGGCTTTGACAATGCCTGTCAAAGCAGCATTGTCTATGTTATTAGAAATGACACTGTAAAAGCTGTCAAAGTTTTGATCCCATTGGCTATGGGCATTTGTATTATCTTGTGGGATAAATATTTTTTTGGTGTAGCCTTCATCTTAATGGAGTGTGAAAGCTTACGAATGCCAGCTCTCCATCCATTACTGCACAGATTTATATTTTTTCCTTTGTCCACCAATAATATCCTTGTGACAGCAACAAAGACTGTTTATATGAGAAAACAATTGGAAAATGGTAATGATTTTGTGGGTACTTAGGGCAGTAAGTCCTCTTGTTCATAGGACATGATAATATAAGACATGTCTCTGTAAGTATTCATACTTGTGCAATCTTATAACAGGCTAGCAATCTAATGATTTTTTTTCCCTGCATAATTTCAACATTTCCCTTGTATGTGGCATGGGGCTGAAGCCACACAAAAGCTTAAGCACTGAAATGTTCACCAATATGGCCTCAGTGTTAAGTAGTTTTGTTTACAGAGGGGAATTAACCTTTCTGACTTCTGTTCTAGGCTACATGTGAAATCCTGAAACGTGCATGTGGCGAATTGGCCATCAAAGGATATAACTCACATGAGACAGCCTAATAAATTTGCAAATGGGAAGTGCAACAGAGAAGGTTATATTTTGTACTTGCTCTTTCTCTGGGGTTTTGGAGCTTCATTGCAGGATCAAGATTCTGCTTTGTGATCCATTTACTGGAAGCAGATATCTAGATCCAGACCTTCTTGATAAAAAACAGAGAAGAGATGGTTTTCCCCATCAGTCTAAATGAAAAGCATTCATTCTGATTTCAGAAAATACAGGAAGACATGTTTTACCATCATCAAATATGTGTCTAACCTGGGTCATAAAGCATTCCTTCAAATGTTTGCTACTTTGTTTTAGTACACACTGGAGTACCAGTCTTGGCTACTTCTTCACAACTACATTACGCTTTTCTAATGGCCTCTTATTGTGTCCTATGGAGATCCAATTATTTTGCGCACACTAAAACAATTTCATATGCAATCTCCTGAACCAGTCCATGTCAGAAAAGAGAGCTTGCAAAACCTGACAGCCAAGTTGCTTGAGGTTTCCCAGAATTTTCAGGGAGAAATTTCAGGGAGAAGTGCTGACCATACATCATCCACATTTTGTCTGTTCTTTTTCCCCTTAACTTTCAAAGGTAAGACATGGGTTCTGGGTTTTATGTAGGACAAAATGATGGGTTAATATACTATGCTTGTAGCAAGCCAGGGAAGCTCTGCTATTAATTAGTCATGTTGCCTCAGCTTCATCTATCCAAGGATGAGAGACCCTGTACTGCTATGACTGCAGTTGAGGTAATCATGGTAAAAAATATTACTCACTAACTCCAAGTAGAGAGGGGTATGTACTTGAGTGGGGTGGTTACATGTAGGTTACCAACAACTGAATAGGTATCAATACTGAGTAGTTATCAATAACTGAAGAGAAACAGTGATTGCTTGGTTCCTCACCTCCTCTTGCCACCCTGATAGATCCATGGCAAGGATATTTTTCTGTGCCCTGGCTGAAATAACTATAGTAATGGCACACTCACACCTTTGTGCCACCTTAAGTAAGATCTGTGGCAAAGAGGAATAGAAGCCAAATTGACTTTTATCAGTCCAACTGGAAGATCCATCAATTCCTATTTTTTTCCTACCCCCTCCCCTCTATTTTTTAGACTGGAAGAGAAGAAAATGTATTCAAATAGCAGAAAGGTATTCAAATAGCTGGACGGAGAAAACTTAATCCAAATGTCCTAGATCGCTGATAAATCCCCTGTAGCTATGCTGTTGGGGGAAAATGCATGGATAAAGACACTATATCTTTTATGGCATTCGATCCTGAAGATATGTTTCAGTTTACTGAATTGGTCCCTGGAGGTAATACAGGCAGAGAAATTCCATATTTATGGATCCTGGAAGGCCTTCATTGATCAATGCTTTAAAATTTAGGTGATTACTTAAGCTAAAGTTTATGGGTACGCAGAATAACTTAAGAGAACAGTATGTTGCGTGCTACTTGAAGAAGAGAGAAAGCTTGAAAGGCAGTTCCAGCATTCACCCCCCTACATCATGAAACCTTATACTGGTATAAAAGCAGTCTATGAAGTTTTGCTTTTAATCAGTTTTGGACTAGCAATGCTTCAGGAACTGGCATTAGGAATTGTCAGAACTCCAGCTTTGGGCTTATTCAGTTTTCCTGGGTGTTTGCCCCCGAAACTGTTCTGGGTTTAAACTTTAGTGAACAGGAGTAGTAGTAGTAGTGAACAGGAGTCCCACTGAATTAAGAGAGATGAGTATGTATTTAGGGGAATAATTTCTTGAGTTTGCTATTACATTCTGCGTATGTATTTAGGGGAATAATTTCTTGAGTTTGCTATTACATTCTGCATATCAGTGAAGCCAGATCATTACTTTTAAAGTGGTTTGTCACTGAACACGAAACAGACTAAAAGTCAGAATTTGCTATTTGAAACGCATTTCCTTTTTGTACCTTCTTTAGTATTTTTAATGAATGTTCCTAAATACTTAAAGATAAATGGAAGAAATCACGTATTTTTAAGTAAATAGATATATGCAACATGAGAATTGTCAATTGTCTATGTCGAGCAAGCAAGTGGCTCATTGTAGTGTGTTACTACACTATTTACAGAATAGCTAGCTTGTGCTACAGTGCCTCTTAATCTCCAAAATTTCCCTTCCAGGATTATGTATGGGCTCTGTCTTAGTCGTAATATTTTAATTCATCACCACATATTTAGCAAACTCCTTCTTTTATCACTTGATGACAGAAGGCATTATTTTTCTCTGACATTTATTGCTTTTTAAACTGTATTTCTGGTTGGGTGCTAGATTTCTCCCAAAATATTGTAAATAAATGTGAGTAATGTAGATTTGGATTTATGAAGCATAATGGCTGGATGCTCTAGCTGAGAAGAGATGCTTTATCATATTGTCCACCATTATGTGTGGAAGCTTTAAGACTTGCTTTCCTCATTTATTTTACTACAGTCCTTAAAGGTTTTAAACCAAGTTGCTTTGCTACTTGAGCACAATTGTTGTAACCAATCTGACATACACACAATGTGAATAAAATGTTCTACTATATGCAGGCATTTTAACACTGATACATTCTACATACATAAAGGCACCTTGAAATAAAACTCTTATCTCCCTCACCTCACTTATCTAGTAATTACATGTAAACTCACACAATACAAAAAAAGATTCCTGTATGTATATCATTAAGGAACATAAAAGAAAAGCTTGTTATCTTTTTGCATGCTTATCTGTAAGGCACAGTAATGTTCCTACCTTTAAGAATATATATTCTCTCTATATGTGTATGTTCATATATAATTTATATAAACAAATATAGCTCTCTTCAGGCTCTGAAGGATTAAAACACAGTCTGGGGAATTGTTCCTGTATTCATGCTTTCTGAAATCAGACATTCTTTAAATGGAAAACCCACATTTCTTCCTTCATGAGCACTGCTTTATGAGAACATAAAATCAATCCTGCTAAATTTGGATTGAAAATGAAAAATTGCCTCTCCTCCAATATCTTTATACTCTTTCAATCATTATTTCACAACCTAGATCATTTTGTTTTATGGTAGAGTAAATGTGCTGGTAACTGTATTTGAAAACATGGTGCCCAAACAAAATCATCACTCCTTCACATCACATTCCTTACATCTTTTGCATAGCAATATACCCCGTGGTTTACCTTGAAGAGCATGAATGAACTTTAGGTCTGAACAGAAAGCATGTGCCTAGGGAAAAAAGAGGATATTTATTATGAGCAGGAAACAAATTTCCCTCCCCAACATGTGTAGCATTCACCTCCACTCATTATGTGGGGCTAGTTAACCTCTGAGCTTGATGTGCTGCTATTAAAGACGAGTACCACTTGGGCTGTGGTGGGTTCTGATGTAAGCAGTGGAGGAATCTGGATTTGCCCCACTCTTGGCCCAGGGAATAACAAAGAACTGCTTGTGCTCACTGCTGTGGCAACAGGGGCTGGCAACACTTTTCATACAGTTAGAGGCATACCTCACGTTTCAGATGTAATGTAGAAACACAGGCTCCCCAGGTTTCTTATCTGCTTTACATTCTGATATTTTAATTATTTCCCAGTGGATCCAAAAGTTGCATAAGAATTCCAGGGAGAGGAATGACCCAGTTCAGAGAGATACCATCAGGGAACATTTCCCAAGAGCCTATTTCATAGGGATGGGAAAGGAAGCAGATGTTTTCCATCAACAACTAATGCTGAAGAGCTACTATTACTCCCTCCCTAACCACAAGCTCTAGGCCATAATCATGTACTCCCTTCTTCTGCTTTTATAGATGTAACAGCAGCATGTAATAATTCAAATTCTGCCTTGTTGACACAGCTTGCTTCAGCTGTACACAAAGCAAGTTGTTCTCTGAATCTGTGGACACATCAGCACTTTGCAGAGATTCTAGAGGAGTTGCTGCCTTGACAGCAATTGCAATTGCCTGCTGTCATCTGAGCCTCCTGGAAATCTGTGGCAACGGGCTGAAATAGCCACACATAGTAAATTTCTGTCAGTGTGGCACAATTACTTTTGTTAGAAAGAAACACAATTTGCCCCTGAAAAATTCCTTTGAATAATTGAGGTAAAATAAATCTGCTAATTCAGGAAGCTGATTTCAAAAGCTGCTGCTTTCTTTTTTTTTCTTTTTTCTTTTTTCTTTTTTTTTTTTTTTTTTTTTTTTTTTTTTTTTTTTTTTTTTTTTTTTTTTTTTTTTTTTTGGTGAGTTATTCTGCCATTTTGAACATGTAGGGTAATTCTAGGAAATCCTTTAGTTAGGCCTGCGTCACTGATGGGAATGATGTGTGATACACCTGGCTTTGTAGAGAGTAAGAATAACAGGTATTCTGATATAGCGTGTTGACTAATTGAATAAATATGGGGTACAATGGACAGAGCTGGACTTAAAATGCAGGCATGCGTGTAAGAATTTCCCAGAGAAAATATTGAAGACCAAAAGGAGGAAAAATAAAAATTAAATAGGTAAATGACATTAGTATAATAAAAGGGAATAACTGCAAACCCATTGGACCAAAAAAGGTTGGCTGAGGGACTAAACAAATATTTTCTTTAAATATAAAGACAGTCAGGATGTCTATTCTGTGAGAATGAGCAGTTCAATATTCTGTTTTATTAATGTATGCAATATAATAGCTGTTATATATTTAATCTACTAGTGCATAGTTGTACCAACTGGAAGGCAAAACCATTAACCCCTCTCCCTTTGCAACTTCACAGACACTGGCTTTTCATAGAATCATAGAACAGCCCAGGCTGGAAGGGACCACAAAAGATCCTCTTCTTCAGCCTTTTGTAGGAAAGGGGGCCTAGGTGATATTTATCTAGCACCATGTCCAATCACATGTTGAGAACTTCAAGGAATGGGTGCTTCTTGGGGAGATTGCTCCAGTGACTTACCATTTGCACTGTAAACATGTTCTTATATCAAAATGAATGCTTGATAAATCCTTGATTTAAAACCTCTGAAGCATTCCATAGAAAAGGCCTTTGGAGGTGGTGGGGTGGTGGGGTGTGATTTGCGTGTGATTGAAAATGCTGCATGGACAAGGATCTGCTTAAAGTCAACAACCAAAAGTGGAATTCTTGTCCACAATGGTGACCAGTTATATAGGGGACTTTCCTATTCATTTCATGGTAGTAAGAGTTCTGAAAACACTGAATTTGGTAGGAAAGTAATTTAAACTATGAAGAATGTGAAACTGAGGACTGCCATAACATAAATGCCCTAAACACAGATGGAGCATCCTGCTTGCTGCAACTGCATTATGTGTCTTGGGTACCAATCCTGAAAGCAAGGAAAGATGATTAGTAACTGACATATTTAGTATAAATCTAAAACCTGCATCTCATGAAAAGGTGAATAAAAAGATGAGAGGAAAAGAAAGATATGAGGGGAAGTTTTACCATAGGCTAAAAAGAATATGTACATGCTTTCTAAGGCAGTGCAGATAGGGTGAAGAGTGCTCCGATGCCAGCTTCCCACATTACTTTCAGAGGTCAGTTTTAAAATGTATGTATGTATGTATGTATGTATGTCAGGTGTGGAGGACTGTTTTCCCTCCCAAGACATACTGTCAAGAAATCTGAGTACACAGCAAGTGATTGATGCCTGGATTTAGTTTGGGGGTTTTTACCCTATTTTTATTTTTGTAATGTTTTTCCCCTAAAATTAACCATTTACTCTGCCACAGCAAAGCTTAGTTTTAATTTCTAAGTTTTATTAATGAGTGACAAATCTATAATGTTCTTTTTCCTTGGGGGTAACTTTCAACTGAAGTGATGTTTTGCAGGAAACCCTTGCAAGAGGTTTTCATGGAGGAAGCTTCCCTCTAAACTGTGAAAGTTGGGGGATCAAATGCCAGGACTCAGGATAAATTCTGCTCAGGAATGCACAACTCAGTACCTTCCTTGCAAATGATAGGAAAGAGGAGGCAATCTCTGTGCGGAATATTCCCAAATTGCTACAGCTGATCAGTGCAGATTTCCTTCGGTGACAAAAATATGATCAGTGACAAAAGGGACTGGACTGTTGCTTTGTTATTCTGATTTCTCACAGACAAGCACAGATCAGCAGTATGTGTGAAAGGAACCTCAGACTCTATGACACAGGAGAGAGCTCAGGATATGATGTATAGACTTTTCTTTTCTTGTTTCATGGGGCTGCTGGGATATGAACATGCCATTTTGGGGCAAGCTAATTGCCTGTTCAGCAACTAAAAGCAAGATACCTTTGTTCAGTGAGTTACAATTCCCTGAAGTACACTGCAGTAGCAAAGCAGTAATTACAATGCAGCATGTCTTAAAAGAGCACTATTATACATTTCATGAAGAAAAAGATAACTTAGGCATTGCTGTTCACTAGTTAAAGCAGAAGATTTAAAACCTCTTGAGCATGATCATGTATGTTTTGTGAATATAAATTTGTGTTCATACAGATTTCTTATATTAAAACTATACTTGAAGCCTACAGTCTTCAGACTGCCACCAGACCAGGTTGTAAACTGTTGTCCAATAATCTAAACCACATTTGTAATTTTCTTCATTTTTTCTCTTTTCTTTTCTTTTCTTTTCTTTTCTTTTCTTTTCTTTTCTTTTCTTTTCTTTTCTTTTCTCTTTCCTTTCCATTCTTTCCTTTTCTTTTCTTTTTTTCCTAGCAAAGACATATTGTCTCACCAGAATAGAATGACTTCTGGGTGAGGTAGCCAGTATAAATTAAAGCAAGGTCCTTGGCTGAAGTGAAGCACAATGAGTGTTCAGAAATGATGGTGAAAACCAGAAGTGTGAGCAGACAGAGAAGCCAGGCAACAAATACAAAAGAATAAGGGTTTAATATGTTTCTGATATCCAAAACAGAGTGAGCATGATTGCAGCATTCTAGAAATCATAAACACCTTAGAGAGTTAGGGCTACCTCATAAATGGGAATAGGTCATTTCTTGGGGATTATTTATAAGTCAAGTTTTAATTAAAAGTTGAAGGAAAGATGAATGAATGCTTTAATAAGCTGTTCATTATTATGGAAACCAAACATCAATAAGCTGTTAATAATCACTTACTGATAGCTACAAGCATGCTATAGTTATTTATTAGCCTCTATTTATTTATTAACCATTGACAAATGGAACCTTTTCTATGCAGTATAAAATTGCAGAAGGAAGCTGGAAAGAAAAAAAAGATATTAATTAGGATTTTGACAGAAATCAGTAAGGGAAGGTAACTGGCACAGCAATTATGCTGTGTTGCATTATGAGTTCCATACTCTCTCCTAATAACTATGTAATTTTCTCATGTCTCCACGGCACATATTTTGTGACTTTTTCATTAAAAAAGCCAACACAAACCCAATAATCTTTTGCCACATAATACATTATTAGAAGAATCATAAGGAGGGAGGATAAAGGAGCAAGTTTAATAAATGCTGCAAAGCATACTACTGCTCCCAAATGTTTGTGTTGGATTTCATATGATATACGAAAAGCTGACATGTCCTGTGGGGGCTGGTTTACATTTTTTTCTAATGAAAGGTTACAGTATTCTGGAGTTAGAGTTTATTTAGTTTTGCACTAGTGATGTAAATATTTATTAAGGATTTGACTCATTACATTTTGTGCAACCCTTGCACTGTGAATCTCTGTGATTCACAGTGTACTGAAAAAAGAAATAATACCCCTAAATCACACCTGTCTGCAAAGAGAAAATCTGTCAGCTCTTTCACTCCTAACTCTTCACCTTGCAGCAGACAAGGAAGAAAAAAACAAGCCAGAAAGAAAGCTGGCTGCTACTCAGAAATGAATTCACTGGAAAAATGTTCCTTTGTGTAGACGTACTTGGTTGGGATGGCAAGGCAAATACAGAACTCAAAAATGTCAACATGTTCTTGGTGTTCAGGTCATCTAGGTCTGCGTCACTGTGTCACTTCTCTTTGTTCTGTTTTTGTTTCTGGGACTGTCTGGTTTTGGGGGCTTTGGTCGCTCTAGTAAATCATCTATTGAAGAGTTATAGAAAGAAAAAATAAAAGGTGCTTCAGATCAGTAGTGTGATACATTAAGATTATATGTCCAGTATCAAGATACTGCATATATAATTTGGATATCTTACACTGACTTTGTTCCAAGAGGTGTCTGTGACAACAGAATATACCTGAGCCAAAAAGGTTATTTATGAGACAAAAACCATTCACTGCTGGAATTAAAACATGCTAGATTCAGCAAAGGATGCCAGTGTCTGTATTCCAGAAACAATCAGAAGTCACTGGGACTAGCAAAAGGCTTCTTGATCCCATTAAAATTACAGGATTTTCACTCCCATTGCTCCTAATGACCTTTAATATGGACCTTAAAAAGTGTATGAGAGGCACTCAAAGACTTGTGCTTGTACAAAAAGCCCTGCACATATTTCCAGTATGACATTTCTGTGGGATAAACTGCCAGCTACAGACTTGTGCTGTCTTTTGCTTCTTTGCTTTCTGAATGGCTTTGTCTTGACTTCTTCTCTGCATGCTGACATGATTGCAAAATAAATGAGTGAAAATATAAATAGCTGATAACCTGGTGGTAGGTGCCGTATTTTGAGATGAGTTTGAATTCCTGTATGCTAGGCAGATGTAAATCATGGTCTTCTAGCTTCTACTGCACCCACCTTTTAAACAAGTGTGTCTGCCATCTCATTTTGTGATGAGCTTGACCCTGTCATACTCAAAACACACTTTCATGAGTCTCCCTCTAAATAAAAACTAGAGCCATTGTGGAGTTCAAGTCTCAAGGTCATGCAGTGTTAATTGGTTTTTTGGTTCTTAATTTTATATTCAGATTTGGCCATAGTAGTCTTTTCATTCACTTTTGTGTGGCACTTGATTGATTTTGTTATTAATATTGTAAGTTGTGGGATCAAATAGCAGTATGTTGAACATACTTTTAACACATACAGCAACACAAGTCCACTGAAATGTATATTGATTTGTATCAGTATTTCTGCTCTGTAAGGTGTTTAAATCTGGGGTTAAAATATATCTCTGTGTATATCATATATAAAATACATATTCACATAAACATAATATATAAAATATGTATTTATTTGTCTTTTTGATAAATGACATTTACTTATAGATCTGCACTCTCACCTTATGCCTCCAGATAAAAACTGTAAAGCCAGCTTTTCCTGAGTACAAGAAAATCCATCTTGAAACTTTAATTAAAGAATAATCTATCAATGACAAATTACCAGAGGTGGATATGTCACTCACAGTGCTGGCAAGTCATTTCAAGGAACACAATTGAAATCACAGGAGACTAACAAACAGATCTGGGTATTTGTTTGCACTTAACAGACAAGGGGAACATAGTAGGAAGAAATAGGAACATGATAGGAAGAAATTTCAAGATGGTTTCTATATTAAGAGAATAGTTTTAAATTTCTTCACCCTGGAAGAAAAAGGAGGCACTCGAGGAAGTTTGCATCTTTTGGAAAGTGTGCAAGAATTCTATTTAAGAAAACCCAACCATTTCACTTGTTTAAAGCTACCAGTGTTCTTTCAGTTGTTTTTGGGTTCATGAAGTCTCCACACTGGGTGAATTCTCTGAGCAACTTTTTATTCAGCTTCATAAAGACAGTTCTTGTAACCCTATATCAGTGTTGCAATGTTTTTTGCCCAGCTGATTAGTAAACGCTCTTTAAAAACCTACAGATTACAGTTCAATTTCCCATTGAAATTTCAAATTCTAGATAGCTAAACTGGACAAACAAATTTAATACATATTTTTGGTTAGGTTTGGGGGTTTGTTTAGGTTTGTTTGGGGTTTTTTTAGGGGGCATGGGGTCATGTTGGTTTTGTTGTTATTTTGATTAGTTGCCTGTTTTGCCACAACTGACTTGCCCAGAGTTACAGAGGGAGATGATGTTAGATACAACTGGTATTGAAGCATTGTCTTGAGAAAGATGTCCTAGTTTGAGATCCAGACATCTGGACATCATTAACCATTGCTGTTCACACATGATATTTTACTCAGACTGAACCAGGATGCAGACAGTAATTTATATCCTGCAGTTAGTGGGAAAAAATCTGGGAAAGTGTGTAAATGATCATGAATGGAAGTCTCTAGTAGGTTCAGCTGTGGGGTAAGGTCAGTGAGGAGACAGATTTAAGAAAGGAAATCACACCTTGGTGATTTTCCTGGCTTACAATAAAAACGCTCCACCTAAGCTTGTCAGAAGAGAAGCGATGTTAAGGTACAGAATGTTGAGCTGTTTGTGAAGAGATTTTGCAATATAAATGTTAAGCTATTTTATGATTTTATTTGCTGTTATTTTTTATGTCTATCTCTAAATAATTTTATGAGAAGGGGGGCAAATATAGCCTTAATTTATTCAGTTTCAGTTGGCATTGTTAAATGTTAGGTTAATGGCTGTCAGGCGGTCAAATATCATAGGATTTTGCTTATGTACTTCCTGAATTTTGCCAAAGATTATAATGTCATCAATATCATTAGGGGCATTGGGTATGTACTGAATTACTTTGTGGATTATACTTTGAAAAGTTTCAACAGCTGAGTATATCAAGTCAAGCATTCTTCTATTGTACTCAGTATTTCAAATCTTTATGAATTTGCTTCCTGGACTCGAGTTGATAACTCAAGGAACACCACTAATTCAGCACACCTGTACTTCAGATATTCTATTTTAAGTTTTAGCTCCTTGTAGCCACACCTTTATAGTCTTTCCTAATCTTCAAGGAGCTTTCTTAATTTGTACAATGTCAGGAAAGTCTATGCTATTGCTCCATACTTGGGCAGAAGGATTAAACAGGATTCAAAGATGACATCAAAATTGGAAGAGTTTTACAATTCTGAAAAGTTTGAAAAAGGAAAGGGAAGGAAGGAAGAGCCCCTACTGTTATCTTTCAATATAAAGAAAACCGTGAAAACCTAGTAAGAGAAGGTGAAGAGTGAATTAAAGGGTTTTGGTTTTCAATTCTAAGAGATGTTAGTAAAAGATGTAATGCTTTCACAATGTTGTTCTCTACCTAATCCATCTTTTTCTTCTGTGCACACCTGGACACCTATGCGTTACCAGCTGTCCAAACTGGAAGGAGGTAACACCCTTGTATGGAGGTTTTTTGCTTTGCTTCCTTTCCAGACAAACTCTTCATGGATTTTATTGGTTCAGCACTTAAGTAAAGCTGTCAGAATTTGTCACCATATCCATTACATATGGAAAAACCTCAGACATCTCAGTTTCTGATCAGTGTATCTATTTCAATGGCTTCTGATCAGTGTGGCTATTTCAATGGCTTCTGATCAGTGTAGCTATTTCAATGACTTTATTCACAAACTTTGACCTAATTTCACTAATGCCTAGTCTTTTGGGAAAAATCGTGCTTGCACCTATTCATATTCTCCACACAGAAAACATAGCCATTGAAATCAATAAATCAAGCAGTGGCATTCCTACCATTTTCCTTGGGGTACACCAAAAATCAATTTTGCAGAATTGCAGGGTTCTCCTTTCCCCCGCAAGGTAACCTAGTGCCGGAGTTCACTGTCCAGCCAGCACAGAGCACTTTTAAACTGTGCTGACTTTTGTTTCAATTCACTATGTTTTCTTTGTTAGTCTGACAGTTGGGTAAAATCTCACTTAGCTTGCGGATATACAGGCTGTCCTTCAGTCGTGATAAGCATAAGAGGTAAATCTGTTTTCAGTGTGAGTCTATGTGTGCATACAACAGAATCATAGTGGATGCAGACAGTACAAACAGTCAGAGGATCACTTGCAGAATAAACCCAAGAAAAAAGATCTTTCTGGACATTGTGTTGGTGAAAACCTACCCCTGAAAAAAAGAAAAAAACAACCAAACCAAACCAAAACCAAAAGAGAAGTTATCTATTGTGAGATTTCTGATGTGTTCAAGAAAACCCGAGTTTTAGTACAGCTTTGTAATATGAGATTTGTTTAAAAACCCATTATTGTAATTAATGTTGCCTTCTATAAGCAGCAACAAGCAGAAAGACACTGAACACTGATGAAAAGAAGCAGTGATTAAAAGAAGGAAAGGATGAAAGAACCAAAGAATCAAACTCTCACAAAGAAAAACAAAGGCTACTACTAATGCAGTTTTATTGTTTCTGTGCTACCAGCTACCTCTGATATTTATTTGGAGTTTTTAAGTTATTCAGTGTCATAAAAGCAGGTTGATTTTTTTTTTTGTCAAAGAAATCACTGCACTCAATGATAAAAAAGACATCAACGAGTCCACCTCACGATATAAGATCAGTAATTTTAAGCAAAAGATTGTCCATAAAATAGAAATTATTAATATGAGCCATTCGAAATAAAAGCAAAAAAATGATTGAGGAAAAAAATATTATGCAAGTCTGGTTTACAGAGAAATGAACAAGTAAAATCTGCAAACAGGGTTGGTGATATGCAGAAGGAGAGATGGGGGGGAAGGTTGTGGGGGTTTTGGGTTTTGTTTTAGTTTTTATTTTGAAACATTTTTCTCATCATTTACATTCAAATTCACTGTGTGACTATCAAAGATCTTCATCTGTCTTTATCCTTTATTTCCATTCCTCAGCCTAGCATGTATTCTCACTAGATTTATCTTCACTATAAAGAACTTACAAAAGCACTTTTTGCAAGTGGCAAGGAAATACAGGTAAGCCATGGTGCTCCATCACAAGATATTAAGTTTCAGCATCCTTCATGCTGATTAGATTTAAGGTAATTGAGACCATTTAATGTCTCACTGGACCAAGAACTTTACTTTTTCAAAGTTTATCATCAAAACTTCTATCTACCTGCAGTAACAACTTGAGGAACTGAGTGACTTTTCATGTAATTTTCTACAGGGTGCTGAATATATTCTTTATAATAATAAACTTAAACCTGTCCAGGATAGTCTTATGAAAATAGAGCCTATCATTGACGGTATAGGAGAGTATTAAAGCTGTTCCCCTTTTCTGGTCAATTATATCAACTGTGATTCTGATGTTTTCAACTGTATTTCTTCATTTACTCAAATTATGCTAAGCATGATTGTTAAGAAGATTGTCTTGGACTTCGAAAGACATGCAATGAGCCAGCTCACTTGTAGTTGTGTCAAAGTTAATTAATTTTTCTAAATCTAAAATGACCGCAGATGCATTCTGCTTTCTGTTTTGAATTAAAATCACTTCTTCACCGCTGGGTTATTCCTAGTTTGTATTGATTTTAGGTTCAAAGTGTATTAACTTCAATTCTAAATTTTCTTTTAACCTGTAGAAAACATGGAGGGATCACAAACTCTGCTTAGAAGCTTTCCCAAGGGCCTCATCCAAAGCTTAAGGAAACATTCTCAGTGACTTAATTTCACTTGATGTCTTTGAAGTACCTTCTCTTATCCTTCAGGTTGAATTTTAGGGGAATGCTTTTATTCAAATGCAAAATACCCCAAACTAAGTGTAGACTTCTTTCATCTGGAATTATTTGAAGTTTTGCAACTGCCTAAAAGCAAAAATAACAGCAAAAATAGAAAAGCAGGTATTTAGACATAATTTTTGTTTAAAAAAATAAAATAATCTGTGGTGATTTATCCTTGACTAACAGCCAAAAATCCACCCAACTGCTCATGTAATCCCCTCTCTCGGTGAGATGAGGGAGAAAATAGGAAGAACAAGAAAGATCACAGAATCGTAAAATCTTAGAATGGTTTGGGCCGGAAAGGACCTCAAGATCATCCAGTTCCACCCCCTTTGCCATGGGCAGGGGTGCCTCACCCTAGATGATGTCACTGAAGGCTCTGTCCATTGAGATAGGGTCAGGGAGATCCCTTATCAATTATCTTTGTTTACAAAACAGCCTTAAACTGAGAAAAAAAAAATTATATATTTAATTACTGATTCAGGTGCTGGTAAAGACAAACATTAAAACAACATTTCTCTTCCTTTTCACAAAGTCAGCAAAATCCCTTCTCTCCAGTGACAGCCACCTGAGCAATGCTAGGCATAGCAGGCAGTCACAAACAGAATGCAGCAGCTTCTTTCTGCTCCTCCCTCATTCTCACATCTTTGCTCCAACATGTGCTCTTCCTGGCAGCAGCTCCTCTGGGAATAGCCATGTGCAATAGCATGGGATTCTCCATGGTCTGCAGCAGATGCCTGGTCCAGTGCCAGGTAATACCTTCNCCTCTGGGAATAGCCATGTGCAATAGCATGGGATTCTCCATGGTCTGCAGCAGATGCCTGGTCCAGTGCCAGGTAATACCAGCAGAAGTGCTCCTCCTCCTTCTTATCCTTCTCCTCCTCTTCCTCCTCCTTTAACATACAAAAGCACAAGCATGGGCACGAACACAGACATGGGCATGGGCATGTCTGTCAGCACCAACTGCTTTGATGCCTTATGTACTGCACATCTCACTAGTGCACAGATACACTTGCAGAGAGAAACACACTGGTATTTGGTCCAGGGCCTGTCACATTCCTCAAAGAATTGTCACCAGCATGATATGAAACCTGCCTGCTGGACTACCTGCAATGAGCTCGACAGCATCAATCTGAACCTAGTGAGACAGAAACCATGTGACCAGAAAAGGCACAAGTAGGTTTGATGCAGTAATTACCCCTATGATAGCTCTTCCTGGGTAAGGCAAATTGGTGATGACAATGTCGGGAAATTTGCCTCTCTAGCACTGTTTCCTGAATAAAATTTCCCATAGCTGTCAATCAGGCCAATTTTCCTTCACACTAAATTAGCACCATTTATTTTAACAGTGTCTTTTGTACAATGCTGAAAGGTGAACTATATTTTGATTCAACCTTGTGAATATTCTATAGTGTTAAAAGTTCCTACTTTCATGTAGGCTTTATTATTTCTTAACTAAAAGATTTAGACATATGATCTTTAATTTCTCAGCCTGATCCTGATTTGTAAACCATAGCCTAAGAAGTACTTTTTACTCTTTTTACTATATAATTAAAGTGAACAATAGTTTTTCTTTGATCATAGTCATATATATTTCCTTTTTTATTTTACTGTGTAGCTGTAAGTTGCTGTCTGCTTCATGTAGCACATACCATACATCAATATTTTGTTTTATTAAAAGAGCAAATGCCTTTTAAAATGACTGTTGTATCTCTCGTGAACTGTCAATATAACGTTGTAAGACTGAGTGATGCGTGGGACATTGCATAAACTTGTTAATGCTACAAGTAGTTTTACAAGAAGGATAAGGCAACATAAAGCTGAGTATTTCAAAAGTAATATCCAGGCAAATTATATTCCTTCTCAAAACAGCAGCTACAAAATACAGTGTGCTAAAACAGGATATGCCAGGAGCTGGTCACTGAGTGCAAGGATGATATTTCATTCCTATCCATCATGAAGTTTTAAATATTCTCAGTTGCATTTCCAGTCCAAGTCCAAAGACTTATTTCATCAAATAAAAATCATAGCTACTGCTTGGAACAAAGATTGTACCCCATGTTTCATCTTTCAGTGCTCTGTTGCCTTCACTGAAGGGTCATGCTCCTTAAGAAGCATGGAAAAAACTCCTTAGGAAGCTCTTTCAAGAAGCAATATTATGCTCACTGTTTTATTCCTTCCAGCCCCACATTAAATGAGCTGCATTTGTTTGGCAAAAAACCATGAAAGGTAGCAAGGCTTCTGTCTGACACGTTAGGCCTTATTAATCAGACTTGTCTCTGGATTTCCATAAAGGATGCTTTGAAAAGTATCTGCTATGTAGGTTCCAGACCTGGAAATGCAATAGAGGTTTCCTGACTATCAGAGAAAAGGATAGCTTTGGAAAAATTAAATAGGAAAGCAAGCACTTAACACTTACCTTATTAGGTTTATCTTAGGTTAATAACCTTGGAGGTGATGATTTTTTTAAATTATTTTTAAATATTTCAGGTTTGCTTTGCTATGCTATTTTTTCTCGTATTACCATTAGCTAATCTGGTCCCATAAAACAAACTAAACCATTACAATGAGACTTGAACACAGTACATTTAGCCAAGTGCCTAATTCTTCTGTGTCTGCTACATTCTTCCCGAGCCATCCAAATGCATAAACTGTGGTGTTTATAAGCTTGAAACTCTCTCAGTGTCTGAGATTTCATCATCTTCATGCACAGATGAAGACCACTTTGACTTGCTTGAACTACTTGGTGTGCCTCAATCTCCTTTCAGAGACAGGATCTAGCAGTGCCATTTGTGTTTCTTGGCAAGTCAGTGCCAGGTTCACATCTGGAGCCTGCTCAGCACGTTACAAATAAAACACACTTAGGGTTTGAAATGATGCTGGTATCACCCACCTGCCTGTTAGTGAAGGATAAGGAAGGACACCCCTAGGTCAAAAATGGTCCACAAGTTGTTCCACCTGGCCACTGTCTTCTCTGAGACAAGAAGAATTTGTGCAGAGCTCCCCCTGCACTCACCCTGGCACATTCAGATAGGCTCCATGCCGAGTACAGCTGGGAAGCATGAGCATCTGCTGGCACAAGGATAAGCAAAACAGATAGTCGCTGATGAAAAAGAAGAGAGAAGTAATTTGCTACCACTGTGCAGGGAGGTGGATCACCCGCTTGGACAGATGTTTGAAGGTGTGCAGGTGGCCAAGAGGAGCAGCTGTTTGCACCACGTGGGCAGGTAAGTGTCTATGTTTCTGTGCACGGAGGAAGGATGAAGCATCCTGGTAGGAGCAGAGGGGAGAAGAGGCTCTTGTAGGGAGGTGAGGCAGGTGCTGCTCTGGAGTCATCAGAATGAAGGACTTCCACAAGCATACCTGGCACTGCCTAAAAGTTGGATCACCCTGGACCCTTTAACCTGTTGGTAATTGTACTGTATAATCTCCACTGCATGAAGTGCCTGAGCTCTTATTAAATTTCACCTTAATCACACTGACCTCAGCTGAGCTTTACATAACTGCATGGGACACAGGCTTGTAACACTGGGAAAATTTAGTAAAGGCTCAGAGGTATGAAATAAAACTGAAAATACTTTAAATTTGTAACTTAAGAAGCCTATTCTTTCTGGTCTCTTGTTTAGAAAAGAAAATAATAGATGTATATGGAAAATCTCATTTAGGGCTTTTTTCTTGTGAGTGCTCAGATTTTATTCCACACCACTTTATTCACCCTTTATTGAGACTTTTCATCAGACATACAAACTGGATAATGCAAGGCCTCTTTTTAAAAGTGAAAGAAACGAGTGAGCCTTTGCTAGTGAGCAAACCTATTAAATCAGCTTCTGTGTTCAAGCAGTTTTCAGCATTAGCAACTGGATACCACCCATTAGCGTGACTTAGTGCAGCTGTGAAATGCTGCCAAACTTTCCTAATACAATTATTGTGTAGCAGCATTGCATAAAATAAACCAGGGCTGCCACTGTAAGCTCTCATTTGTAACAATTCTGTTTTCAAAAGCTGATGAAGACCATCAGGAAATTCTGCGGTACAAGGTAGATCTGGGAAAGCTCAAAGAGTCCCATGGGAACAAATAAAAACACTGCAGTACAAGACTTCTTATCAAATTAAAAGCCTGTTGCATTTCTGTGTTGGTGCTTGCTTTCCTAGAGAGAAATGACAAAACATTCTTTTCTCTGCAACTAAATAAATATGAATTCCCAATGTCTGCATGTTACAAATCAGGCTTGCAGAAACTTATTGTAGTTTTCTTGCTGAGTACTCAGAAAAAATAACACTTCGCAGAAGTTTGTTGGTTTAAAAAAAGATAAACTTTCTATCAGTCTAATTCTCTAAGTGAGGAGAAAAAAAATAGATGGGGGCTTTTAAATAATGGTGGTGGGTTTTTTTTCTACAGAAGCCAGGAGGCTGTACACTGTGTGCAAACAGATGGTTCAGAAGAAACTCACCTGATGATAACTTTAAATAAAGACCTGCAAATCCAGCCAGGAGCTCAGGAAGGATCCTTAAGGGTATACTGTGTTTAGTCCACAAGATCTTTAAAATACATGTCATTCCAAAATCTCAGGCAAGGACTTCGCTATGCAATGTTAACATTTAATACATGTACTTATATCCCATACACTAAGGTGATAATGAAAGGTATATTGCTTCCTCACATGTTAGCGCATTTAAGCTTGTGGTCACATTTTGAAAGTTTTGCTTAGGGCAGACCCCTGCTGCTGCAAACAAATCTTTATCTGTAACCCCCTAAAGTGGAGGGTTTGTGCAGCTTTGCTCCCCCTCTCATTATTTTCTAACTCCTTCTTGCAGACCTTGGCTCTTTCACCCCTCACTTAATTACTAAATATCACTTGCAAGAACAGATGAACTAATAAAAAATATTTGTTCATTGCATTCTTTTCAGTCAAGTCATAACATGTATCTTTTTCATATTTGCTTTTCTTCCTATTCTTTGACTGCTAATAACTAACGCTGCTAGCTAAAAACTATATCATGTAATGATATTATTTTATCACTCATTACTGTGGTATTTAAAGCATTCATCGTTCAGGACAGAATTTCATCCCATTGACACCTTTCACTTCTTTACTGAAGAAGATCTTCACAGGATAGTGTTTGCTCTGCCCTTTTGTGTTAGGAGAGATATGAGGAACCAAACATATTTTGAAGTGTTATATACTGTAACTCACATTTTGCTATTAACAAGTTGTGCTGGGTTTCTATCCTTGTTATAGGATGAGCAGGATCAGCATTGGTGGCTTTAGACCTTGCAAATACTTAGTTGATCCAGTTAATTTCAAAGAGAAAAGATAAGAATCTCCAGAGGCCAAAACCCGGACAGTTTGTTTGCTAGACCAAAGATTTTCTGGAGCACTGCTGTATTCTTGCTAAAAAGACCACACTGTTTTTACCTGGAAAGCAAAGGCGATGGCTATGGAGCTATTTCTACAGTCAATTTGTCAAAAATCTCTGTTCTTTTGGCAAATCCACGTGATGAAGCAGATGTGAGCTCATAGTTTGCTTCCACCAAAAGGTTAACATCCTTTCCCACCTTCCCCCTGAGGCTGTGGAGTCCTGCCAGTTAACTTTTGCCACTTATGGACCATTGTGCCACTTTATCTCACTAAGCAACTGGAATAGGATCTGGATAGAATTCTTCTGGATTAGTGAACTCCAGCAAGGAAGAAAGCATCATGACCTGGGCAAGGCAGGGATTGTTTAATGGCCTTATTTAATAAGTGAAAGAAGAAACTGGAGTTGAAAAAGCTTAGATTGCCTCAGAATCTTTCACAACTGTTTACAAAAGAATTGAGGTGATATTTCTGTCCTTAATCTGCTCAAAAAAGTCCAAGATGACAAAAAACCCTAGGACATTTACAAGGAAGTTCTTTGGCTTTAATTCTGTGTAAGGATTCCTGAAGCACAAATTCTATCTCGTGTTCGAGCAGAATTAAAATGAGACACAATAAAAGGGAGGATTGCTGAGGAGTGAAAAATACTATCTCATCACTTTCACCTGGCTGTACTTATTTTCCCATTTGAAGTCCGTCTCTCTCTAAGTACTGTAAAGGTCAATTACATTACAAATGTGATCATTTTTCTGTTTTAATTAGCTTCATATGCATAGCTGCATTTGTGTGAAATTTTACTATAACTATTCCTGCAATCTGGTAACTTCCCACCACCCCAGCTGCACAGAGTTGCTGGAGAATCGAACTTGACAGGAAATGTGGGAGTTAATTTTGTCTATAGGGGATCCTGAGTTGCCATAGAGATGGTAAAAGCCCTGGTTCTTTGTATTTTTAAAAAAAAATAATATTCCAGGGAAATGGTAGAAGCCTGAGGAACTGCGTTTTTCCAATGATCTCTAAAAGTTGAATCACAACCTTTGATGCACTCAGTTTTTGGGAATTGCAATAGTGGAGGAAAATTAGCTGGCCTTCAGATACTCCGAGACTAACCTTCTGTAGCCATAGAGGAAATGTGATTGGTGCAGCCACATCTCAGGAGAATCAAACTTTAGATGCTCTTGCTGCAAGCTCCAGATTTACTGGAATAAACCTTTGAATTCTGATGCATGGAACTTTGAATACAAGACAGTCACTGTTATTCCTTTTCTAATGTCCTTTCTTATTACTTTCCAAGCTTTGATTCACAAAGCATGCCTCTGGTCATAAAAATTGCCACAGGGTTTGTGCCAATCAAAATAAAATGATGGGGAGTTATGTCGCATGTATACCACAAATCACAGCTATAAGCAGATACAAACAATTTGGACCCTCAGAACAACTTTGTCACAGAATTTTGAAGAGACCTCTATGTAATCTGCATATATTCTTCTGTCTGTGTAGAATTAGCATTTAGTTACAGAAAGTACATCTTTTTACTTGTTATTTATAGGAGAATATCTGTACATTTTGCCATGGTTAAAGCTATATTTGACTTATATTTTCTTTTGGCAAACACCACAGTAAATGAATCAGCTTACAAACTGCTCTCTTTAAGGTGAAGATCTGGGGAACACTCTTTAACCCAGCAACCTCTTTCTCTACATCCATGGGCACAACCTACTTCTAAAGATTCAGATTAGTGGTCAACCATAGATCTTTGATAGACAATAACAGACCAAGACACACCTTTTATTCTTCTGATTGTTCTCAGATTTTTTGCTTATGTAAGTGGACTTTAAATTATACAATGCACTTTTTCTCAGTCTAGCATTTCTACAATGGTGAATTTAATATATCCTTAGTATTTGTGGGAATTCCTCACCTCCAATAACTTATTACTTGCTGTAGACTCAACCTTGAGAAACTTTACTTCAAACTGGAAGCATGATGTAATGATCACATACGGAAATACAAATAGTAGAAATCAATAGGTCAAACACTATTTTCTTATGTAAGTCTGCAAGCTCAGAATATAGCCTTTGAAATCAATATATTTATTCTAGATTTACTGCTTTTTCAATGGACAGCCTGATGCAAAGATCTAGGTTTGGGATTTCTTAGAGTTTATTTGTTGTATCACTTGCCACACAATGAAGTGTAGGCATCACTTCAAAAAAATTCAGGGCAAAAATCAGAATAGAAAACTCAACCCTCTAAACATTTAAAAAGAAAGCTATCAGTAAATGCCTGAGTAGATTGCCAGGGGGAAAATGCAATTGCAGAAAGAATGGTATCCACAACAAATTGTTTAATACTCATTTGTAATACAGATTTTCTTTATAGTTGGGGTAATTCAAGAGAAGAAAGACATTATCTGCTCAACAAAAGAAATACCAGACTTGATAGCTCACCCTTTCATAACTTACATTAAATTGTATGTGTAAAGTTTCTTACAATACTTTCAGAAACCAAATTAAGAAAAAATTAGTTCTAGATCAATATAGATTGTGTTTCAGAAGATATGATTTAATGGATTAAAAACACAGTTAAAGGGTAGTTATAGAACAATGATAAATCCAGGAGAACAAAAACTTATCTCTCTTAAATGGCAAAAAGCTACATGATGTAGACAAAAACTTGAAAGTTAAAATAATGTATCAAAAAGTAAACAGGCCTTGGTGTTGTCAGTGCTTGAACAGAAGAGCTCTAGGAAAAGATTATATGCTGCAGGAAGTTATTTGAATCATTGACCCTCTGAGTTAGCACTGGAATAATGTTGCACCTCTGGATTAGGGAGGAAGCCATGGAGCCGTGACTTGTCAGCATTTATAGACATTATTGAAAATGCCACTGATTTGTGCGTTGGGTTTGTTTTTTCTCACCAGCCAAGTGTGTTAATTCTGGTTCCCTGGATAATTTCAACCAGTGAGTTATATTGAAGGCTTTATAATACAAATGATGTAACTTTTTTTATTCTGAAATTATAGCTTTTTTCTGCCTTGTTTCAAAATTGTTACTGCAAAGTCAGATTACGATAGATGAGCTAATTTTATCATCCTGTTAAGAAACTTGTTCTTATCTTTCCCACATAAGGCAAAGCAAAGAGTTTTTTTAGAAAACTGTATTATTTAGAAAGGCCCAGCATTCTCACAATCTGGAATTTGAAATTGATACATAGTGTGTCCTTTTTCAGAGATCTGACTTTTGCTGTCTCTGTAAAAGTCTACAAAAGTTGGTACTCCTTTGGAAATCACCGTTTGATCATACTTGGTAGTGATCTTTTTAATTTTTTGCCAGTTATATATTCCCAAAAAAGGCCATCTCCACTGGATATTCTCCAGCCAGGGCTGAGAATGAACTTCCCTGCAACTGTCTTCTAAGACACTTCAGCTGCACTGAAAACAGTCTGTTCTAGAGAGAATCTACTGTTGTCAGTGGCATCCTACAAAGGACTCGCGAGGGATGTAGTAAGAAACCTCCCAGATTCAAATACACAGGAGATAAAGTCTAACATTAGTACGAGAGAAAGAATCCCAGGGTAAAGCATGAAGAGATAGAGACTGGGATGGAAGCCTGGGGTAGAAAGGGCTGTTGCTCTAGGAGTATAATGGAAGAAGAACATGGGCCTGCAAGGCGAGTCATGGTGGGATAGATAGGTCTGAGTGGTGATGACAGAGCGATGTGATAATGGTTTCGAAGGAAAAGTCTAGGACTGGAGGCAAGAAGTGGAATGGGAGAGGAGGAGAGAAACTGAATGAGAAAGCAGAGGTGGATACTGCATATGACTTATGAAACAAGCTTATTGTGTGACCTAGGGGTCATGTAACTTCCACACACTGAATCAGTTCCTGCAGTTTTAATGATGTCTAGACGAGAGGGGGAAGCCAGAAGCACCAACTCTAATCTTCACCTCTTTGTTTCTGAGCCTGGCATTTTAATCCCATTGGGATATCTGCCCCATCACTTAGACAGATCTGCCTTTTCCCCTAAGACTTCCCCTCAGAGGTTAGCTTACCTCTTTCCTGGCCTGGAGTGATTCATCCTCCTCAGGAATTTTTCTCCTTTTTGACCATAAATCTCCCAGCAGACCTGGCTCCAAGTCAGAAATTTCTTTCATCTCACAACCTGTACACTCATTTTCTTTATCTGTGAAGACACCGTTAACACTGGCACAGGCAAATCTTGAACCCCTGACTGAATCTATTCTGGTATTAACCAGACAACTCAAGTGCACAAAAATTCCACAACTATCAGAAAATGACCGCTAGCAAATGCACCCAAATTCTTTTTAAAGGCCACACAGAAAAATGTTCCCTTAAGGGCAGAGTCACCATAGTTGCTTAGTTCAACAGTCTACTTAAAGCAGCTTCCAGAAGTTTAGCATGCAGCCACTGACTCAGGTAGCATATCTCCTTTAGAAGGACAAATGAGTAAATAAATCTATGGTGATTTTTTTATTTGTGGAGTTTTGTTTTGAGTTTTTTTTTATCTGAGGAGAAGGGAAAATACATGAAAAAAGAGGCAAAAAATTCTAAACAGCATAGGCAAAGAGTACAAATAACAAGACATAGAAACGTGAATACTATTTCTTCTGAGCATGAGATGCCTCTTTTCCTCCAGCAATATTGTTTTATTTTTCATTTAGCCATATGGAAAGCAAAGACATAGTTAGGGTGTATGTTCAGAGGCATTTGTAAGGATATAGTTTATATATGACTGAAACAAAGCCCACTCCAAGCCTGTGGTGCCAACCTCTCCCTGCTTGTATTGCCTGGGGTCTGAGAAAGCTCTTAGCAGCAAACTTTTCACCAACTACATGGAAGTGAATATAAAATCACTTGTGATGAGCTTGCAGAAGAGGTGAGAACTGATGGCATGGAAAGCAAAAAAGCTGACTGCAGGTGCTACTCTACTTGGCAAATGGGTACCCTTCAATCACAATGTGCTTCATTCTGTCTCACCAAATGCCAGGTAACAGACTGAGAAATACAAGTCCAGAGAATGGAGTAGTTTGTCTTGGAAAGAAGTGATTCTGAAAGGAATTTAGAGGTCACTGTAGATACACAACTCTAAAAACCTTTATGTGGTGCTGTGGGAAGAGTTAATGCCATCCATGAGTGTATAAACACAGGAATAGAAGGAGGTGAGCTTACCTCTGTGTGATTTTTATTGCAATAGTCTGCTGTTCTGGTCTCCATATTTTTAAAGGATGTTGGTGAGGGTGCTAAAAAGAGCCATAAAAATTATTTAATGGCCAGACACTTAATGACTTACAGCAAGAAATTTAAAGCACTCATTTTGTAAAGCTTATAAATAGGAAGATTGAAAGGTGATTTGATAATGGTTTATAACCACATACATCGGGAAAAAACACCAGGGAACAAAGGGTTCTTTAACCTATTGTGGAAAAAAAAAAGTATAGAAAGAATTGAGGACTAAAAGCTGAAAATAAAAAATACAATGCATATTTTTTTTAGCTGGGAAGGTAAAAATTAATGAAAATTTGCAGGATCAACTCTTTTTGACCTTAGATCAAGACTGAAGCCCCCTTCAGAAGCTGGCTGTAAGTGAAGAAAATATTTTGAATTATGTTAATGTAAGGGGAAAATGAGAAAAAAAAATCATGGTCCTCACCAACTTCCAATATTTTATCATTGTTTGCTTTTTAATTGGCATGGTGTGGGAAACAGACTGCTGTATTATTTGGTAGCTTTATTGAGCCTCAGGCTTATAGGGTTTTCAGTGAGTGGGACAATGCAGAGGGCATAATGTTAATATTCAAATCATCTGGCTAGAGATGTGAACTTAGCTACAGGAAAAGAATGGGTGAGACATGAAAATGGTTTGTACAGATAGGCTGACATAATGGGCATAGAGTGGGTATAAGAAAAAGTTTGCCATCATATTTGTAAGACTTGCTAGAAGATGCACAGCCAACATCACCTCCTTTTCCAACATTTATTTCAAAGGAATTGGACCCCATCTGTTTAAAAGGTAAGAGCCTTTTTGGTGTTTAGATCATACCCAGACTGAGTATTTACTCCTGAATTTCATCAACTAAAAGAACACTGAGCTAGAATGTTAAGAAAAAACTCAAAAGAAAACTTCTAAATCTTTGCAAATAATTCTAGGGGGTTTAGATTGTTTGAATTTTACTTATTTTGCTGTTTGCTTGTTTTCACTTTTTTTTTTTTTCTTCCTTCCTCCCTTACTTTTCTGGGTATTTCTGTATGTTCTACACATGCAAACCTGGCCTCTCTGACAGGGGTGTGCTCTTGTTGCTGCTGCTGTCCCCCAGGCCGTCTGCCCTGATTGACCGCACTTCACCCTACTGTTGAGACAGGAGGAGACCCTGGTCCTTGTTATCCTCCCTTAAGAGTGAGCAAATAATTCATAATGAATAGCTGATTTGGTTAATTTCACTCCCTCCTCCCTGTTTGTGAGTTATTTATGATGACCATAAATACACTTGCTGAATAGTTCCTATTAACAATTCTGGTCTGCATCTCATTTCAGAGCACTTTACTGCAAGTCTTCAATGTCTGACATTTGAACTGTGCTATCTAGTTTAAAGTAAGCATTTCTCATATACCTTTCCATCACATGACTGAATTTCTGGGATTCACATTTCTTAACAGTGTAGGATAGTCTATCAAAGAAAATCAAGTCTCCTGTCACACACACTGTGTGATCTCTGACAACCACAGTCACCTTTCTCTACCTTAGGTGTGAACTGGAGACAACACATTCCTACTCACCTGGCTCCTTGTCTATTACCTTCTCTGTAGTTATGATTGCTTTCTGGTACAGAGAAACTACTTGAGCAACAAGCAGGGACAGAGTCCGATCATTTCATTGTCTGATCCTTCTCTGAAAACAGAAGTTTAATTGACTTGTGAATTTTTCTGGTTTGACCCTTGCTGTAGCATTTAAGTACTTCATATACCATACCATAACACCTCTTTGCAGCTGGAAAAATATCAGCATTCAGAGATTAATATTAAAAGTATTCCCTAATTTTAGAATTTCCAAATTATGTCTTCTTCTCTGGATGGTTGTGTATTATCTACAAAATCAGTTGCACCACATAGGTAGAGTCTTCTTGGTAGTATCAGTGATGCTTATGTACTTCTGCTCTGTCACCTCCCAGAATTAATCTCCCCATGTCAGATCTAGGTCAGTTTAATGCTCCTGAGAAATAGTAAGCATTACTCTTACACGGCTCAGAAAATGAAGTCATATGCAAATGAATGGGAATCAGATTGCAGTGAAACTGTTCAGACAAAATTTATTAGTCTCTGGCACATCAATCAATGGCTGTGCATAAAAGATACATATCTGAGTGATCCTGCATCTTTCATAAAGCATAAAATTTACAGTACCTATAATATCCTTATGCATAAACTTAAATGTGAATTGTCAGTGTTTGCAATTATCTAGAAAATGGCCTGCTCTTATAACTATTAAAGCAAATGTATAAACCCTGGATGACAGAAAACACAATTTTACTGCTATTAAGAGACAATTTAATATATGAAATCACATTAGCATGCTCAAAAGATGGCTTTCAATCATTCATATGAACATTACGAACCTGTTCTATGGAACTTCAAAAGAGGATGGGTGATTTTTCAGAGATGAACCCTTATGAGTAGATTCCTTGCACATTGCAAGTAGAAGAGAGCAGCTTATCTGATGTCCTGGGAAACCATCAATTAAACAAACTTCATACACCAAGGAGTGAGGCTACTTACGTAAATCTGATTGATAGAAAAATTTTATTTGGGACTAAAGCCAATTTCTGGATCTCATTATTTAATATTGATTAGATGCTTCTCTCTCACTTCAGGGGCTGGGAGGCAGGGAGGAGAGGGAGGTGAAAGAATTTTGTTCATGGGGGCCCTCAAACACTGTAACAAAATGGGAGAGGACTTAGATTCACAGCTTCCTCTGCCTGGAGGAGCTCAAACCATTGACCAGTCTGGTATCCTAACCTTCAAACCACTGGATATCTGGAGGGTAGAGTGCAGACACATTAAGTACAGACCTGTTTGAAAATGTCTGTTTGTACGCTCAAAATTTCCTCTGTAGACATGGTCTTTCTTTTGATGTCTCTGCCACAGCAGCAGCCATCTCCCATAGTCTTTCTCAAGAAGATTTCATCCTCTCTTCTTTAAAGAGAAGTTTAGGAAACTTCCTTGACCTATTCTCTTTTTCCATTTGCGCTCCTGCCATATAGCTACATGACAATCTAGACTATTCCAGTTGGCACAATACCTACAGTTTTTGACAAAACTCTAAGGCTGATGTCTATTCTTTGGGGATGTAGTTCAAAGTCCAGAAATAATACCAGCAGGAAAACTTACTTCCAGTAGCATAGACCTGATCCTGAATTTTGAGGATTGCCTGTTTGTTGTGTATGTTTACTAGTATGTTGTTTCTGTAGAAGTGCCACATTTTCTTGGTTCAAGAAAGCCTGCATCAAATTCATAAGAAGGTATCCAAATTGTAAAGGTGGAAAACACAGAGATCTTCTATAATTTAAGCATATTTTATAGTTTCTTTTGTGTAAATAGATTGTTTTTTTCAGTATGGATTATTTAATGTCTGCCAAAAGTCAAGAGCCAGTTATGCTGTAGCTATATTTCTGACTACCTGATAAATATGAAATCCAGTTTAATTTATGAGAGGACAGGTAAGTGCAAGACCTTGATATAGAAGATACATGAATGACCAAGGTCAAAAACCATAATAGACTTTTGTGTTCAGAGCTTAAATAATAACTCATAATCAGTAGAGATAGGAGAGAAAATGGAGGTCAAATACTGCTAGAAAGATTGAAGCAGCATGTGCAGATGTTATTCAAACTGACAAAGTAAATATTATTTCAGTGAATGGCACATTCAAAGTGTTGGGGTTTTTTTCAGCTCCCATTTGTGATATGCAATCTGCCTGAACTGGAACTACTTATTTTCTAATAAAAGCGCAGGAAAGATGTGAATATAGGATTCATGAACACACAATCTGTGATGAAACTTCTTTTGTGTAGGCAGGCATGTATATATACACATATATATATGCACTCTTGGTCTGCAAAATAGCACCCAAGCTCAGTTTTCATTGTTGCATAAACATGGCTGCATTTCAGCTTTCATTTTCTACTAGAATTATCATCTCTATCTCCACCCACAAAAAAAAGAATAAAAAAAGCAAATTATTTCCAAATAATTAAAACTAACCCTTGTCTTTCAGTGCTAGGGGCTTCCGTAGCTTCAGACTCTCTGAGCTTTGATTAATAAGTCCTTACTTGAAAAAAATTTTTATTAGGCGGGCACTCCAGGGACTATATTCCTCTGAAAGTTTTTAGTGGTGCAAGATGGTACAGTTTAGAATTCAATTATGTGCAAGAAAGAAGAGGTGCAATTCTTAGTAAAAAAAAAAAAAAAATTGGAACTAATCATTCTTTATAATTTATTTTCTCGAACCATACACTAAACAAAGAGACTCAAATCTGTAGGAAGCCATTCAGGAGCTAGCGTCCATATCAAGACAGACGTTTATGATTCATGGCACAAGGCAAGATCTCAGGAGAAAGACAAAGACTCAGGTTGAAATATAAGTGAAATCATAGGCTATGAAAAGAGTAAGGTGAAGCAACATAAAGCAAAACATATCTTCAGTCAGAAAAAAATATGGAGAGGGAAAGGATTTCTGAAGCGCTGCCTGAGTTGCAAGCAGAGATGCACAAGGATGAAGTGGTGCAGCATGGAAAACAGACAAGCAGCAAGTGAAGAGACATTGTTTCCTGAATAAAGAATTTATTTGCAAACCTGTTAATTGTTGTTCAGAGCAGGGCACTGTAAAAGAGAGGAATATGATCAAAAATAGAACTAATACACCCACCTGGTCACATTCCGTTGGGACTGACTATATCGGAGGGCAGAGAGCAGGGTAACAGGGCTCACTAACCATCTTCATGTCATGCAGCTGTATGGCTCATAAACCCATGCAGAATGTGCTCAACAAAATATGTTTAAAGTTAGCCTGGTCATTTATGCTTACACAGCATAAGAAGAGAAAGTTTTAGAACTGATATAATGTCAGAAGTTACTGCCTTTTATTGGCATATTGCCTTATAGTTTCTGGTTGAGTTCTAGCACAAACATTAATTCCAAACACATAAATTGTATGTGACAAGTTCAACAACAAAAAGAAAAGCTATGCTACCTAAAAAAATGGCAGTCTTGACTTACAAATTCTTGGTCACATAATGCAGAAAAAAATCCAACATATTACAGACCCAAATTGTAAAACAAATAATCTCTTTACTGTGCAAGTCTATCTACAGAATCAGAATTATTCAAAATAATTTAGGGTGGAAAAGACCATTAAGATCATCAAGTCCAACCATTAACCTACAGGAACCAAAGGATCTCTTAAATAAAGCTTAGAATAAAGAAATCAATCAATCAATCAATCAATCAAATTTTAAATGAGGAGAAGGATGTGAGTTATTTTGCCTGTCCTTGGTGCTTTAAAATGCAGAGGTAAATCCTATATGACCATTGTGCAAGACTGACATAATTGGATTCAGCAGTCTGATCCCTGTTAATACTTTTTTTTTTTTTTTTGATACCAAAATTTGGGCAAAAAGGAGCTCAGTCTTGACACAGAGCACTCTGATCCAGCAAGCTATGGCAGAACAGCTGATGTAAAAATGAGCATTTAGGAACTACTGGATCCTCAGCTCTCAAAGTTGTCCTGGAGCTTTTGAAAAGCAGCCTGCATAATCAGTGAATATATACTTGAACAAGTGTACAGAAATGTGCAGTGTACCAACTGTAACAATCAAAAATTAATGATAAAACATACAGAAATGCAGGAAATTATTTTAGTGATGGCTTGTATGGAGAAGGGAATCATGATCATGTTTGCAATGCACATGTAGTTACTTTTAACTGCTCTCCTACTTACCCAAAACATTTTCAGCTTACTTGCCAGAGCAAAGCCATTGTGTTATTTCTGACTAGCATATTTAAACAATAATTTTCTCTCCTAAATTGCACAAATATATAAAGCTGTACCACCACAATCCATACTCTCAGCAAAGTTAGATCCAAATACAACGGAATTATTCAGGTTGCAAGGTTCAAATTCAGAGGCCAATGGGTCCTACTCCACCACTTGAAGCAAGGTCATCTTCAACAGCTAATTACTAACGGTTTTAGAGACAAGGGCTTCCTAAGATAGCTCTGTATTCAAGGGCAAGACAAAGAGAGTGAAAGTGCGAAAGAGTATTCTCCTTTGACTCAAAATAGGGCTGGCTTTTATTTATTCTGGCCTGTCCCTGGAAGGTCCTTTGCAAATTAGAGACTTTAGTCTTTTAATGACTAAAACTAATCTTTGTGCATATGCCCTCACATTCATAACCTGTCAAGTGCTTCAGGGAAAAATAGTTTTCAAACTACTCATTGTTCTTACATCTGTACAAAGAAGTTTTGTTCTTCTATTCCTGAAATAATGTTTTTTTTTTTTGTTGTTTTTTTTTTAATAAGAATCAATGTCATGTGGCAAATTTTATGCCCCTAGGCTCCAGATTGGAAAATATTCTAACATTCAAGTAAAGGTANCATTGTTTTTACATCTTTACAAAGAAGTTTTTTTCTTCTATTCCTGAAATAATGTTTTTTTTTTTTGTTGTTTTTTTTTTAATAAGAATCAATGTCATGTGGCAAATTTTATGCCCCTAGGCTCCAGATTGGAAAATATTCTAACATTCAAGTAAAGGTAATGAAAGGAAGTCGATGGCCTCCCTTTTTTTTTGTAAGACTGCAGCTGGACAGTGGTGCCATGTACCAGGAATGACAAGGAAGGTGGGTCAAGTGGGAAAAGCAAACTGGTATGGATATTATCAGCTATGATGTTGATGACAAGTATAGTTACAGTATTTCCAGTGGGACTTACAGTAGCTGTAATACAGAAGCCATAAAATTTCTTGAGGGATACTAATGGAAATCACACAGTTCCTTCCAGAGAATCTCAGAAAACATAACCCTAAGAACTGATTTAATTACTGCTTTTAGGCTGCTATTGCTGTGGATTTTTTCCACATCTCTGGATAAAAATATTAGTGTTTTTCCCCCTGGACCACACTTTGTGGTGCACCTTCTTGTATCCTATCATTTTTGATATCTTGCTCCCTGGTGGAGTGCAGAGCACACACACGTGTATATGTACACACAGGCACACGCACCCTATTACAAAACTGTTCTTACAACACTGGTTAAAACTAAGCTTTATCATAACTCTACATTGTACTCAAATGGCAGTCAATAGTCAATGCTACAATGAAGTACACAAAGCGTGTTTATAAATCTTCAGTGTTTAAATTAATTTCAGGCTGTGCTGCACACTCTTGCATCTATCAGTCTCTTAGGTACCTGAGTTTTAATTGTTTCTCTCTTTGACATAATGAATGTCAGAAAGTAGCCCCGAAGCACTCATTTTGCATCATAAATCACAGTATCTTTTTAAAAGGGAAGGATAATTACAACAAAATAACAGTTTAAAACTGCTTGGAATTTACTTCTTACCTTTGACAAATAACAGAGAAAATAATTGCCTAAAGACAATGTACAACATTGATTTAGATGACCTGTTATGCACACATAGTGAATTCTATGAAAACAACCTTCTTTCCAAAACAAAAAAAAAGCTAACCCAACCAACAAACCTGAGAACTCTTCAAGCTCCTGATAAATTAATTTGTTCAGGGCAAAACACTGCACATTTGTAATTCCTTGTCTGTTTCTTAAAAGCCAGTGTGTCACATCTCTTCTGCAGGCCGTATATACGTGTTGCAGTTTCTTTTAAAGAAAGCTTCATTTTAGCAGCCTGCTTTCTGACTGCTCTTCTTATTTCTCCTAAGAGATGTCTTTCCTTGTTTTCTTTTTTCCCTTTTTAGCTCTTTTAGTTTTGATGGAAATATGATAAGATGCCACAGTTATATGAACTACAGTGTTCTGGTACTGTTCTGTTCATTTACTCTCTTTCTGGTATGGAACCTTCCTATACAGATTCTGCTGCTTTAGCTGAAAGCTGCTCAAGATCAGATAAAGTTATACTCGAAGATATGATGATCTCTTATAATTGCTGTCTCAGAAAACTATTATTTGAATCATATAATAGCCATCAGATTGTACTAGACTTGTTATTATGAAAATCCAAAAAGAGTAGCCTTGTTCTTATTCTAAAGGAATATGAAGGAAACTGAGGCAGTTATCACTGTTCAAGCTTGCCAGCCTGAAGATAGTTCAGGTATGTCTATATGAGTTGCTATTACTTTTGTCTTTACTTGTGCTACTATTTTTAAATAGCAATGAAGGCATAGCCTGCATGGTATTGGCAAGCTGTTTTACCCCCCTTTTTCTGTTCTTCATCCCCAGTCATTCCTCTCCCTTTTTTAGATGCCATGGACAGCATTTGAGACCTGTTTCACTAGGCTAGCAGCTTGGTTAAAATCACTAGGTTTTGTATCTCCAAGTAGACTGGTCAAACACTCTGTTTTGCAGGGGCCAGATTTACAAGCATCTCATCTGGAGCTAGCAGAATGAGACTGCAATTTAATCTGAAGATCTCCAGATATTACTAAAGTAATGGATGGAAGGGCATACAAAAAGCAGGTCCACCCGCTACTTCCTCAAAGATGGATATGGTCTGGGGGATGTGAATACAACTTCATTCTCTTCCAAATGTTCTCTTTGTTTTCCTCCCCATTATGTTGTGAGCTCTCTTGTGAATGTGATCCTTAGCTGCAACCAACTCCATTTATGCATGTATCAAGGTACCCATAGCTTCTTCCTCTTCCACTCTCCTGTACAGTGAGTTTTCCATTGCAGGTTCACCATACTCAGGAACTGGTACTCTGTAAAATAAAGAACAAACAATAATTTTTAGCATGCCAAGGTTTTACAAAATACTCTCGAGGTTTACTTAATAGTAGTATTTTAATTGTAGTATTTTATTTTGAATCAGATTCTCCTGGAAGGCATGCTAAGGCACATGAAAAACACCAAAGTGATTGGTGACAGCCAGCATGGTTTCACTAGGGGGAAATCCTGCCTGACCAATTTGGTGGCCTTCTATGATGGGGCTACGGAACTGATGGACAGGGGTAGAGCAGTTGATGGCATCTACCTGGACTTGTGCAAAGTGTTCAACACTGTCCCACACGACATCCTTGTCTCTAAATTGGAGAGACATCAATTTGATAGATGGACCACTCGGTGGATAAAGAACTGGCTGGATGGCCACACACAAAGAGTTGTGGTCAATGGCTCAGTGTCCGGTCGGAGGCCAGTGACGAGTGGAGTCCCTCTGGGATCGGTGTTGGGACCAGTCCTGTTTAACATTTTTGTCACTGACATGGACTGTGGGATTGAGTGCACCCTCAGCAAGTTTGTTGATGACACCAAGCTGTGTGGTTGGGTGGATA
>NDXB01000407.1:110492-129716 GCA_002631895.1 Agapornis roseicollis | reverse complement strand
AAAAAGAAAAGAAAAAAAAAAAAGGGGGGGGGGCAGGAAGGAGGGGTTGAGTGGGTGAACGTGCTGCCTGTCTGGGTTCAAACTATAACACTGTCTTCACTTTATGTTGGTCTCTGTATTGTGCTGTCAGTTCTTGCAGCCCCTTAACTTATTATCGATTTAGCTGGGAATCTCCTCTCAGTAAATACAGTTGGAGACAGTATTATTCTACACATTTCTTATGCTACCTGACCAAGTCAACAACGCCAAGATGGTTCCAGTGTAACCAAGTGTGCCATACACAAAGTCCATGCACTGCAGTACCTGAAGGCACATTGCATTTCAGCTGCCCCATTATTGTTGCTCTTCTGCAGTTGGAGCTACATTAGTTAGCAGGGGCTGAGATTTGACCTCTCCTGGAATGTCACCATTCTAAAAATGACATTATTTGCCTCAGTTTAAAACTTACCTATTCTGGAGTTTATTTTCAAAGTTTTTTGGCTTAAGCCTAAAACATAGGCACAAAATCCCTTTTAGTGTGTCTTTTCTATGGAAAATAAACAGTCAGAAGAATGCTGAAACTCTGCTGTTGTCTTCAGGGTCAAATCATGACATGAAAGAAAGTGCAACCAAGCCTAATTCCTAACTTCAACACAGTCAGCTGTTCAAGTACCATGCAGAGGAGTCTGTGGTGACCTGGCTGGTTGAAAACGAGTGCAGTGAGTAGTTCCTGTAGGGCACAGGAAAATATTGTTCCTTGCAATTTCATTTTTCTGTAGTTTATATTAGCTTCATCTCCAGAATATTCATAGGAACAGAACAAACTTCTTTGCTTCCTAACACTGCCAACAGTTTTCCAGTATAACTCATTCAGGATAAGAACAAGTAGAAGCATTTTTCTACCCTCTTCTTTTCCTAAACAAATTGCAAAAAGCTCCTCTTGGGACAGATCCAGCCTGAGGGGAACAGGAGAAGCACTGCAGAGTGGCACAGGAAATAGATGTCTTTGGGAAGAAAAATCTTTCTTCAAGGAGAATCCAAAGCAGATTAGGGGCCATGTATCTCACATTATGTCCTTTTTGGCAACACAGCATTCAGTAAGGAAAAGTGGTGGCTGAGAATGGACAAGTAGCCCTGGAAATTAATAAACATCTTAAACAGCAGCAGCTGCTGCTATAGCAAGTACAATGGCGTAAGTAGCATGTAGGTCACTGTGCTCTTTTGATCCCATCATTACTAACAACAGTTTCATTTGGTAATTCCAAAAAACATGGGAAATTGCTTTTCTAAAGAAATACCATTAAAAATTTAGCAAGGAGGGTTCTGAAACCAAGAAGAATGGGTGCTAATGGTGCAGTAATTAAGTGAATCAGAGACAACAAAGCTAAAGGAAAAATGACATGCTTAAATAGATAGAAAAGGAAATAAATTTCAAATTATGTTCACCTACAATTTTAATCCTTTCACTTTTTACTCATCTGGCAGATACAGGTAGCAGTTGAAATTTATTTAATGGCATGATACTTCACAATAGATTTGAGGATGAGATAATTTCTAGCATTTACTTCTAAGAAAGGACAACCTTTATTCAGGATGTTAAATATAAAAAGACAAATTGGAAGTTCCTTTAGCTTTCTACTGGAAAAAATCCCATGCTGCAATCAAACTGAGTCTGCCTAATTGAGGTCATGATTTGGACAGTCACAGTCCAATTTGGATTGGATTGCGGAGTAGAAAAGTGATTTCATTGCCACTGTGCTAGTGGTGCATTAGTGCTGCAGTATACAGTGGGATAAGCTCAGTTTAATAAGAGAATATGTTCCGTATTTGATGGGCTCTGATGTAGTTTCCTTCGACATACCTCTCACTCTTCCTCACACAAAAGTCCCTTTTCTGTCCCAGAGGACAAACCACACTTTTCTGCATATATATTATGAAAAAAACATGCTCACACAGAAAGTATAGGTGCTGCAACGTCTAGGCACAAAATAATATCGAAAAGGGAGCTCAGCAGAATTGCCTCTGTGTTAAGTTCATCCTCATATTTAAGACTTGTGTATCGCTTCACAGAAACATGCTCCACCTACACCTCCTTTCATTCTGTGAGACACTCATCAACCTTGATAGTTCAACTTCATTTGAGTCATTCTCGCTCCTCTGTATTGGTATCAGGTTTGCTTAATGAGAAAGTATTTTAAACACAGAGGAGAAAAATCATAACTGTTACTCAACCAGAATACAGTTGATTAAATGCAACAGAATACCACCTTGTTATGTTGTGAATAAATGAATTACAGACACACATCCCACAAATCAAAAAATAAAAGATGTTACATATTTTTATATTTACTCCGTGTAGATTCACTATGTTTTCTACTTGTTTGGGCTTATAATTCAGTAACATAATACTTACACATTGGAATTAATCCTGTAATGTAGTTACTTCATGTAACAAAATCTTAAAGACAGGATTCAATATCAAAGCCTGACTTCTAAAAACTGCATCCGTAAAGGGAAGGAGAAAATAAGAATGGAAGAGGCCTTCTTAGTGGATGATTATTGTTGAAAGACATACCATTTTTTTCCTTTGTTCTAATTTTTGCCACAGTTAAGCAGCTCACTGAAAAACAATACAAAGTGTTACTAAATCAAAGAATAGATTTAGAACAGTGTAACAAAAGTATATATATAAACCCCAAATCCATATGTATAATTGTTGATTTTCAAAAATGCAAACTAGGTAATAGCCTTGGAAAACTTTATCAGTAAAATCAGCTTTTCATACAGCTCCCTGTGTAATCCTGGCCTGCCCTCCCTCTCCAAGTTTCACAGCTGAAGGTTTGATTCTGCATGATGTATGTGCCCTCCAAAGGGGCCACCACCCTGCAAAAACAATTCTAATAAGATCATTCCACAGTAAAAAAAAACAACAAACCCAGATCTCCTCATCTTCCTTTCTCTTGTAAACAAAGTCAAAATCCACTATGGTGGGATCAAGTTTTCATTTGACTTGACTGTGAATGAGATAGATTTAGTCCTGCAGCTCTGTTAGGCTTCAAGGCATACAAACAGCACTTTATTTTTCAGCCATAACACCAACTGTGATCCTCATCATAAACAGCTCAGGATGTGAGAATATTGTCCACCAAGGCGACATGCTCACAGAAGTTTTTGAATTGCAAAGTTACACTTTCCCAGGATAAAGTAGATTGCTATACTAATCAACAATAGTTATGAAGCTTATGTTTGCAGACTTAACAGTAGATGAGTACAGAGGAACAGGAGAGAAGTATTAATACTTATGGAATATCTTTACATCATCTATAATCATTCATTGCAAAGGCCAGCAGCAAACTTGCTTTACATCCTTGATCTGTAATCTGTTTCACTGCACAAAGTGACAGCTTGCACTATCTTTCACCTTTTGAATGATGCTTGTTCTCTAAGAAAGATCAAAACCCAAAGAGATGTTTCAAATCTAAAGCCATGCAGCAGCTCTAGTCAAGTTAGTAAAGATCAAGACCTGTTAATATCTCTTAAAAGCATAATTTTGAGAAAGAAAAAAAAAGGGAAGGGGATATTACCATCTCTTTGCCAAAATACTGGGAACTACTTGTGTGTGCTTGTGCAAATGCGTGTATTAAGAAAACATGCCAGTATTTTCTTGTAGAAGTGAAAAAGTTCCAGGATGGGGAAAATTTTTCACCTTTTCATTGAGATATCTACCCTGTAATCACCATTTCTTGAACACCTTCAGGGTAACTGAAACAACTAGCAAAAAATATAACATGCAAGGTACTTTGCCTTTGTTGGATATTCTCCTTAAAATCTTTTCTTGCTTTAGTCCCTCCTTTTCTCCACATTCATTCTTTTTTGACTTAAAATTTAAAACATAAAAGATGGGAAAAATTTTCAGCTTGCTGAAGTGAAAAGCATGGATCTGGAGGGTAGGATCTTCAGATGACATAAATGTACCTGATCAGTACCAGAAATGTACACTTTACCACAGCTGCATATCAGGAACTACCAGTGATGTTCCATCACAGCCTCCACACTCTCACTTCCTTCTATTTGCTTGCAGTGCATATGGAACTAGGTTGGTTTGGGATTTTTTTACAGCAGGGAGGGAAGGGATAGGGTAGGCTGGCAGGTTTCAGGTTTCTTTCTTTTAAATCCTATAATGTTCTAATTTAGCTAATTACTTACACAGTTCAAGTAAATGAACTATGTACGGTAATAGATGCTTATATGATCGAATTGTGGAGAGAGAACTGCCATCGTGTTATCTCACTCTTTAAAAATCTACTTGCAAGATACAGACCTGTGGCAAAACAACTGTCTGAATGCTTCAGTATTTAATAATATATTCACTTCAATACGTATGTTGTCCCTGGAATGTCTATGTACATGCGAGTGACTAGTAGCACTTCTTCACAAATATTTAAGCTACAGAGCCAATATCCTAGGGGTACACTTGTTAAGTTTCTATCCAGGGTAGTACCACATGAGGTTCTGATTTGTGAGAGTTGTAAAGGAGAATAAAATACCTTTAATCTGCTTGAATCCCAGGGTCTGTTAGTTTTCATTCAAAGTCCATGGAAAAAAAAGAATCCTACACTTTGTAGATCACATAATGGTCTCGCCAGACTCAAGAACAAAAAGCAGCAGAGATGAGCACTGTGAATTAGTGTGTGACAAGTAACATAACCTTCAGACCAGATATTTCCCCACCTACAGGCTACAGCACAGCAAGAAAAACCTTGCTCACATCAGGGCTCACATCATTTTTAGTAGCCATCTGCAATTAATTTTTGTTCTAAGAGAAATATTTTTGTTTTCCATTGACCAGATTTTTTTATGGCTATTCTTTTAACTTCTAAACACATGTCCACTAATCATACAGTTACTTTGAGGGAAGTAAATCCAGTTACTATCATTATAATATTATTATTACATAATTCAAGTTTTACAACCACCACAGTAGTTCCCCTGCTCACCATCAACCATATTACTATATTGTACAATTTATTCTTTCTCAGTCCTTGATGTCTCTTATTAATAAAACTAAAATGGTTGTAGACTGTCTTCAATTACCCAGCCCATGTCTGGCTTTCCTTGGCAAGCATCATTGTATCCTGTCATGCTCCTCGTTCTGTTGGCTTTAGGAAACAGAAGCCGTGAGCGTCAGTAACATGTAATATTAATCAGTACAAAGTAATATGTACCTTCCTGAACTATATTCTTAGTCCTGTCATAAAGGTTTTTCCTGGCAGATGTGCAATTATTGCTTTTTCACTTGATCTCCTCACATGAAGAGCAGGAGCCCCTAATTTCACAGCTAGTTCACAGCTCCTGACCAGTGTCACTAACACTAAACTGTGTGATCAAGTTCCAGTTTCAGTTACATGTTCTTCCTTTCAAGTGTTCTTAACTGTTTCCTGCAGATGTTTTGTTCATGTTTTTATTTTGTTTAGAGGTGAGCTGTTTGTCAAAATTCATCAGAATCATTGCAGCCATTAATGAGTCCCACAGGACAGGAAAACAAACACATTTCCCCCATCAGGTTCCTACTAAAAACTGTGTATGGGACTAAGGCAAGAAATGTTTGGCATTAATGTCTGCTGAAGCTAAAGTCCTACCTCAAAAATGTCAATTCATGATCTTTGATTCAATAACAGATATCATCAGACTGTTAATGGGTTTTCTCTCTCCTGAACTTAAACTTTGGAAGAACTACAGGAGTAGATGGTAGTAAGTTGAAACTAGAAAAGATCCTCCAGTGAAAGTAAGTAGGAAGGTAGGTTCTAAAGAAAATTGGAATCTCTCTTGGCTACAAAGATACCCTTACAGAGATAGGCAGGACAGCTTGAGTCTTTGTTCAAAACCTTTTAATGGACTGTATAAGCAGGTCTTAAACTAGCACTATTAGTTAATTTTAGTTAGTTTAATTTAGCATTACTAATTAATACTTTATATTTACAAATGTTACAGTATTGGCTTCACTTCCAAACTCCTAGCACACCATTCCCATTTTCCCTCAGGTGGAGACTACTTGGAAAGAGCTGTGTCTCATCATCTCGTGCTTTCCAGTTCCCATAGGAAAACCCCCAAGGTGAAAGACTTTTTTTTTACCTTTTTCTAGGTGCTCTGGGACAAGGTAGTGTGGAAAGCCTTCTCTGTTAACAAATGAGGGTGTTTAATCAGTTTATCACTTCTTGATACCAAGGACACCAAGGGACTTCTTAAGAAGAACAAATCAACAAAAAGGGAGAGGTGATGAATTATTGTGAGTTTTGTGTCCCAGATATACCCACTCAAACTGCCAGATTTTCTAGAGCACGTTTGAAGACTGTGAGGATGGGTGGTAACGGGTATTCACTGCACAGGGAACAGGGAAAAGAAATATCACAAGTAGAAAAATCTCTCTTCAATGAAAAATGACCCAATTTGTTCCTCCCCAGTAACTGCATCAACTTGGTTCAGCTTTGCAAATCTATGTCATTGCTGCTACAAATCGGTTACTTTAAATGGTTCCTCACATTGCTTAGTACAAACCATGGCAAATTGCCTGTTAGTAATTTTGGGTCAGGTACGCCAATTTTTGGTTTAAAATTGCAATTATTTTTTTCCAGCTTCCTTACTCTCACATAGCCTTTGCTCAATTTAAAGTCAGCATATTTTCATTAGAAAGAATGTAATACAGCAATTTGAGAAAGGATAAACTTTTTGGATCAGTTTGATTCTCTGCTGAATCTTTTCTTGTGGTGCTCCATATCAGACCCTCAGCTTCTGCATTTTGTAGAACCTGGGCAGCCTTTCAATTGTCTGATCTTTCAGTAAGCTATGTTCCTCCAGATGCTAAAATGAAATATAATTTCATTTCATTCATTATTAATAAACTGCAAACAATATCATTGCCTATTCTTGGCAAAGTACCTGACTTAAATAGGTCTCTTAATGTATCTATCTATATTAGAACTATTTAAAAGCAATATGCCAAGTGTGATGACAATAAGAGACCCTTTTCAGTTTTTAAGCTTCATATATTCTCAGTGAATACTTCCCTTAGCACACGTGGTTACCAATACAAGCCTTTGTATTTAGAATACATAAATTACTATCTAGCTTTACAAAGAAACTATTATTTTCCTAAACAAGACTGCCAACTTTCTTCAGAGAAAAATCACAGCTAAAATTCCAGGATAAATATTTATGAAGGAAGCTTGTTTATGTAGAAGCTTATCTCCACACTTCAGTGAAAAATACCCAGTGGACAGCTGGTGCAATATATGTTTTCTTCAGCACTGCTTCTACAGGTCTGATCACTTTTGGAAAAGATCAATTATTATTTATATAGTTGCTACAGAGAATTATTTTTTTTTAACTGAACAGATGTTAGCCAGAAAACTTGGAAGAAATTCAAACCAAACCTTTGTCTTCAGTTACTGTTCACTGCAAAACACAGACAACAGTAGTCAATAGCCATTCTTATTAATTTAGGGAGACCAACTATAATCAATAAGTTCATTTACCTGGAATCAGCAGGCAGAATTGAATAAAGTCCTAAATCTAGCATCTTATGGATATTTTAACTTGAACTCTGAATCTTCTGTGTCCAGTTGCTTCTGTTTGAACCAAATAGCCACCACTACTTGTTATTTCAACACTTAAATTTACAAGAACAAAAACATTTAGGATTTAAAGACCCAAAGAATCCTACTTGGCTATATTAAAAGTATTATGCTATCTGTATTATTTAATAGCATTACTGCTATACATATTTGTGTAGAGTTTAAACCAAAGGATCTCCAAGTAACTGAGAATTCAGCATGTCACAGATCACCGTTGGGGCACCCATTCGCTTTTCTTACTGCCCTTAAGCTTGCCACTGATATGTCCAGTGATGAGCTGAAGTAACAAGCCAGAGAGATTTAATTCTGAAGCATAGGGATGATTTTTCCCAATTGTTTAATACAATTATCAGAGAAATCAATTTTAATTTCCATTATATACTTAACAGATACTGTGAGGAAAATTGCCAAGTTTGTATCTTACCGTATTAGGAAAGAAGGAACCACAAAAATTAAGACTTAGTACCAATAACTAGAAAACATTCTCTCTAAAGAGTAACATGTGTCTCCTTCCCAATTTTAGACGCCTCTTCCAAAAAAATCCCCAATTATACGCCAATCTGGAGTCCAACAGTGTAAACTCTGGGAAACAGAATTACCATTTCAGCCCTCTTGTGTCAGTGGAGGAGACACCTTTCTGAAACTCTGTGAGCATTCCATTGCTTAAAAGCCAAGCTTCAATCACTGCTCATAAAATCTGGGCTTTTAGCTGTCAGCCTGGGAGGACCTGAGGCTGTTTGTAGAGCATGTGGAGTACATTGAAGATAGCCAGGAATCTTCCTAAAGTGTAGTCACGTTGTTAAGTAATAAAATACTCATCTGTAACTTTACCCACTAAAATGCCATGTAAATATAGGTGCTGATAATGTAACATTATTTATGGATAACAGCTGCCATATTTCCCAGCTGTTTCCTTGTTGCCTGCTATAACATATGTTAATTTAAACTTCCACCAAATGTCAGGATTGTTTGCAGTGTTCCAGCTGCAGCTTGGCAAGTTTTTTCTTTAGGTTTCAGTTGGCTATGGAAGCAATTACTCAGACAGCCTACAACAACATAAACAAGCCTTGAGTAGCTGCCGAGCTCTTGTTAACTCAGCTAAGTGCATGTTTGCTGGGAGAAGCAAAACGTGGATATGAAGTATATCACTTATCTTCATTTTCTGAGGTATTTTTGGATGCTGTTAGTAAATAAACTGCAGGGGACACTGGAGTCAAAGAAATCTTTAAGGAAAACTGCATTGCATGGAACATTTTTTCATTATTTCCTCAATGATCATAAATTAAGTTAAATCCACATTGCTAGGTAAATCATATTCCAAACAGGATCTCAAACAAGGCCCTTACTTTGCAAAAGCAACCACAAAATTATTAACCAACTTAACATAGCAGGATTGGCTTTTGAGCGACAAACTTTACAACTGATAAAAGGTTGCCACGTAAGATGGAGAAAAGAAAAGCAGCACCAAGTGAATATCACAGTCTGTGCACAGCTTTCAATGCACTGTATTGCACAGTAGAAAAGAAAATATGTAGCAATGAATAGTCTAAATTAGAAAACTGAAGGTGGGAAAGAAAACAAGTAGGATTGACAGGAATAGTCAGGCATGTTAGGCTTCTTTCTCATGGGAAACTTTCAATCAGAATAAATACCCTGTACATGCTGAAGACAGAGGCTCATAGAGAGTGCAGGCTCTGATTTCTTGTATAACAGCTTATGCCATCTCTTCTCTACTGTGCTTCCTCTTCCACAGTGGGACACTGGCATTTCTTTGAAACGCACAAACAGTAAAAACACCTGCTTTCTTTTTCCCCTATGTTGCCGTCAGTTTCAGAGATGATATTTAAATTATACTAAAGGTCACCCTTGGCAGGCAGAACAACTTATATCTGCTCTTCAGAGCTGGGTAAGGATCAATACACAGAAATGGAACCTATGCTTGTGTAAGGGTACAAATGATAAGATGATGCCAACAACCACAATACAAATATTGATTAATTTCAATATGCGAGTAAATGGAAAAGGAGAAAACATCATCTGTGGTGACAAACTGATGAAGTGGTTGGCAGCAAATAAAATGGGAAATCATTCTTTCTATTATTGATATTTTCTTAAATTCACTTTGTATTACTTCTATTATTTATATTTTCTTAAATTCACTTTGTATTACTTCTCTGGCTTTACATCCTGGTTTCAAATCACATTTTAAACTCATCACAGAAAAAAAATCTCCATTTATGGAATATAAATGTTTTAGATTATTATGATGTAGAGCCTCTGTAGAACTAAAGGATAGCAGAAAACCAGAATTTATGTATTAATTATGGTAGGATTGGGATATTTTCTGTAACAAAGAAGAAAGTTGAAAATCAAAGTTGCATTGTGCTGCAATTTGCCACAGCCTGGCATTACGTATTTGAACTAATATCTGTAGAAAAACCAGACACCTACTGCAGACATAAGAGGNCTGCAGCTAATGTTATTGCATCAAAACAGCTCATGACTTACTTGGGAAATGGTCAAACATTGAGATACGGTCAGCAAGGTTCAAAACCAGGTAACAATATAGATGTTGTCTTAGAATCATAGAATTGTAGAAGAGTTAGGGTTGCAAAGGACCTTAAGATCATCTAGTTCCAAACCCCTGCCATAAACAGGGACACCTCACACTAAACCAGGCCACACAAGGCTTCATTGGGAAAAACAATAGACTTATATGCTGTAGGCTTCCAGGGTTTTCTTGTGTAGGTGTTTTATGCCACTGTGTCCTGGGTTCAGCAATAGCAGTCAGTTTTTCTCCTCCTTAGTAGCTGGTGCAGCACTGTGTTTTGACTTAACCTGGGAACAAAACTGATAACACCAATGTTTTTAGTTGTTGCTAAGTAATGTTTACTCTGACCAAGGACTTTGTGAGCCTCATGCTCTGCCAGGGCGGAGGGGAGGCCGGGAGGAAGGAGGGACAGGACACCTGACCCAAACTGACCAAAGAGGTATTCCATACCATAGCACATCATGCCCAGGATGTAACTGGGAGTTACCCGGAAGGACATGGCACTTCCTGGTCGGACTCATTTTCGGCAGGTGGTATCGTACCCTCTTCCCTTGTTGTTTCCTTATCATTATTATTATTGGTGATAGCAATAGTGATTTGTGTTATACCTTAGTTACTGGACTGTTGTTATCTCAACCCGTGGGAGTTGCATTCCTTCAATTCTCCTCCCCATCCCTCTGGGAGCAGGGAGGAAGGGGGGAGGAGGAATGAAAGAGGGGGAGGGAGTAGAAACTGGTTTTAAACCATGACACACTGACAGTTACAGGACCTCTCTATAGGGTTGGAGGCCTCTCCTACAAGAATAGTTCTACAAATGCTACTGAGCTGCTCTAAAGTAAAACCCGCTCCCTTCAGAATCTTATGCAGCAACCAGAGCACTTAGTATTTCCTTTTCAGGATCACTACTCTGCCAAAAGTTGCTGAATTAGAGCAGACTTCTAGCTTGTTCAGATTCTGCCCACTGACACAAAAATTAGATCTCACCCAGTTGAATCAGCCTAGTTTGGTCAAGGGCCATTTAACATTTTTTTTTTTTGTAAAAGCTCGATTTCACCACCACAGTTAGATGTAAGATTTTATCTCTGAAAGAGTTATCATAACCTTAATATTGACTTAATCCCCAAGCACAAATCTTAAGGAATGTATACTGTTGAACAGTGATGGCCCTGGCCACACCATTTCTGACAAAAGCCAGGGATTCTGTCAACCATTCTCCTAAATAGGCCCTCTGGAAGTCCAGGGTAACAGTTCTGCTGACTCCCTTCCTTACTTCTCTGAGAACTGAAAACTCTAGTTTTGTGATTGCTATGCCCAAAACTGCCTCCAAACATCACATCACCCACAAGTCCTTCCCTGTTCATAAACAACAGGTCCATTGGGACATCTTCCTAGTTGGCTCACTCACCAGCAGTATCACGATGTTAACATACTCTAGAAAACCTCCCAGGCTGTGTTTTCTTCTGCTGCATTGCATTTCCAGCAGACACATGGTAAGTTGAAGTCTCTTTGCCCGGTCACTCAATGAATTATAGAACCATAGAATAGTTAGGGTTGGAAAGGACCTCAAGATCATCTAATTCCAACCCCTCACCATGGGCAGGGACACCACACTCTAAACCGTCGCTTAAGACTCCATCCTGGCCTTGAACACTGCCAGGGATAATGCATTCACAACATCCTTGGAGGAATGTTTTTATCAGCCACTACGCCATATAGCAAAGAGCTCCACAGCAAAGAAAAACCTTTGACTAAGCAAGAATGAGTACCAGTAATCTTGCATATCCAGTGATTCGGATCAGAGCAAGAGAGGGAATAAGACACTGAGAAATATGAGAAAAACATGAGAAAAAGAAATGCAAATGAGAAAAGAAATGCAAAATAAAATATGCCAGGATAGCATTCAGCTACTTAAGATGGACATGTACTAATGGAATTTGAAAACATATTTTCTCTGGAAAAAAAATTGAAGTAATAATAAAACACATCCTATACAGCCTATACTATGCAGACAAGAAGAATTTGGCACAGAACATCTGTGACTTTCTGCAGAAAGTATAAATACATCCTTGGAAGATCCAAGTTGTAATACGTTTATTTTTCAGTTTTCTTCATAGGAAGATCTTCTCTACAGGTGAGAAATACTGTCATCTTCAAAAATCCCTTTACAGCTTACCTGAAACAATTAAAGATTCAGGACTAATACCTCAGCCCACTTTTCCATAAAATTCTTGTGTTAACTATATAATTCAACAAGCCTGACAGCTTCTGAAAGAAGCTTAGATTTTTGTCTTTCCTTCCTAAATGATACGAACTCAAATAATTTTAAAATTTCTAAATCTCATCTAAGACCCGTCAATGAATAAACGAGCAGTTGGTCTCAAGTAATCCTGATTAAAAAACCTAATATCACAAAAATGCATTAGATGATGTGAAGATACAGCATAGATGCACTGCAAGCATGCTATGCTCTCCTTGACGGTTCCAGTTGCTATCCTCTTGCCTTTCTCTGGAAGAGCAATTGCAGAGGAGCTTAACATATAGAGCTGATCCCATTCCCCCCTAAGCTCTTCTCCTGTGGCCATCTGGTCACTTGTTCCACAACTACCCTACAGTATCAGGTATTTTCAGGCTACCAATGACTTCTGTAAGCCCCTGCTCTGACCCAAGTGATGGCAATAGACTATTGCCAAAGAGTCTTGTCCTGAAGTTTCATGCCTTCTGAATTACATAAATTTGTCTGGTGTTTGAAGTTGCCTGAATAATTAACTCCCATAGCTCAAAATAAGTTGCACCTTATAAAAAACATATGGGTTGATATGATTCTCTTTGCATCTCTGTAGGTGGTTTCTTATGTTGCCCGAAAGTCAATCCAATATTAAACTGTTCCCCAAGATTAGATTTTTCCATACCTAATAGTTCAGGCTAAATCCAATGACTGTTCCTTTATAGCTCTTGGGAAATATCGGCTACTCTGTACTTATAGGATAGCAGATATGTTAGCTCAGAAATCAAAAGCAGGATGACAGCTGCATCTAGCATCTAGAGGGACATTATACAGGTGAGTAGCAAGGTAAAGAAGGTAAATTTAGTTGACTTTAGTATCAGCATCTATGGGAATAAAGGCAGAAAACATGATCCACTGACTCATCAGAAAACATCAAATGGCTTAGATGTGAGGAAGAAATAAATGGAAAGCATCCCAAAAAGATTAAGAAATACATGTTAAAGGTGGTCCAAGTTCTGGAGTTAACCTAGTCTTTTACTTAAAGAGCAAATCTCTAAACACTAGCCATAAAATGATGTTACTAATACCATGTGTATAACCACTTTTGAGATTTTCCAGAGTAAGACACCTCCTGTTGTTCCCAACAGCACTCTGAGCAGAAGGTATAATGGATTAGATGCGGAAACAATTATTCATATTCCTGTATAATTAATTACTCTAAACCACTGAGTTTGGTTACTTCTAAAATGTTATCCCTCATTTAGCAGCACATTATGACTTTTTATTTTAGTCTTTTGTGTTTTTCTTTTTACCACTGTATGTAAAACGGAGGTTTTGAGGATGAATTATTTAGCTCTATGCAGAAAATGGTGCTTTAAAATCTTCTTGGGGACACTGAATGCATTTATTATCCTGGAAAAATTCAGATCCAGCATCTGTTGTCCTGTGTGTTTTACTGTCTACTGATGAGAGTGCCTGTGGGATTTGTTTACAGCAGAGCTTTCTGGATTTTCTGGTCTTGTTTATTGCACTCAAAGAAGATAGGAAATTGAAAAACATTATTAATATTTGAACGGAAGAACTTACGAACTTTGAAAACTTCCTAATTCAGGTGGTTTCCAAATTATCTTCCTTAAGAGAACTGCAGTATTACAAAAGTTAAGGAAATGAGGAGAAAAATATTTCATTTGCTTCCCCAAGCTGCCTATAATTTTATTGTCTAGTTTGACTGCTTTGGAACCAGAGTCCTGACACACCTTCTTAATCATTTTATCTTTCTAGTTTTTGTCTAGGAAAAGATATTAAAGACTAAATGCACAGAAAAAAAATAGTAGTTTCTTTTGTGAAATGTCACAGGAATTCAATCCTAATTTCAAGAATGGATATGGCACATACAAACAAAAAAAGAAATTTTCTTTGTGCCTCTTCTGCTAAAATCAGGAGGTATCAGTTTCCTTTAAGAGTGGATGGCTTGGAACGACAGAAACAACTGCTCCCAGCAGAATCAAGCTGCAGTATTTAGTTGCATCAGAAATGAGTTTATCTGCCCATATTTCACCTTTCAAAGCTCCCTGAATTAAAAAGGCCGCTGGTAATTACTCTGGAAGGGAGGAAGCCAGGGCTGCCCAAGGCTAGCCTTGGCCTTAGAAGGGAGCAGGGCTGGAAAAGACCAGCACATGAACTGTGCCCAACTGGTAGCCAGTATTCATACTCAGAAAAATACTTGACATGGAGATGTACTGAACTTTTTTCTTCATGGAAATTTTTCCAAACTTGCCTTTCTCCACAGGAGTCAAAATAAAAACTGAATGATGCTCAGGCCAGCACTGAGAATTTTCAAAGTAGGTGTAAAGACTATTGAAATACATTGTTATTCTTCCTTTGTTGGGCTTTCAGGTACACCATATTTTTCCATTTTGGTTCTCACATTTTTAGAAGACTTTGGTTCTTCTGACTGCGTTGTCAGAAAACTGTAATAAATTCTTATTTATTCTTGAAGTGAATTCCTTACTCTTATTTACAAAGTGCTTCTGGTGATCACTTGCTCAATTGCAACTCAGGCTACTAATTATCTTCCAAACAATATGCAGAAGACTAAAAAGCACACACAAAAGAATCAGTGTGATGTCTATCAGACACACAACATGTACAGCCAATAGCTCCATCTGGGCCACAGAGTGTAAAAACACTTTGGACCTTATCTTCAAAACCTGCCACAAGTAGGAAGCTCGACTGCACGTGCTGCAAGTCGATAAGGTTACAGTACACTATGGGAAAGGATACTAGAAACAGGGGACCAAGAACACCTTTCTCATACCACTTGTGGAAGCATTTAGATTCCAAAGACCAAAAAATGTGACTCCATGATTAAGGAAATAATTAGGCCTACTCTTTCAGCTCACCAACTCTGCTAAACACAGAGATACAGTAATACTACTAGAAAGACAGCACAAGACAATATTTTATCTATTAAGATCATGTTTTTTTTTCAGCAAGCCAACTTGAAATGATGGAGGCTGTACGTATGCATATGGGTATTTATGACAAGATTGTATTTACTATTGTAAATGGTCTCTCACAGGTTGGTTAGAGCAGATTTTTGATTTCTCCCCAAAACCAAAAGAAAGGTCAAGCTTTCAGAAAATCAAACATTGCATAATTTCACCTCTCAAAATAAAAAGGAAAGCAGGGTGCTTCGTGTTGTTCAGAGGCAGAGGTGTGCTTTCCTAATGAAAAGGGAAGCAATAGTTGCTTTTCTTTTACTTCTCCTTTTCTTAATGCAGGCGCAGTGGCTGTAGGACACTAGAGGTCAGTGGGGATGAAAAGAGCAGAATAGTCCCCAATCTAATACTGCCAGAGTGGAATGCAGCCAACTGCTTGCAAGCAAGAGGATGTTTGTGCCTAGATGAATCCCCATCAGCTTCACATTTCATCTTCCAGGTTGTCTTTGTTTTTCTAAACCATACTGGACACCTTTCAGTGCTGTATATGTGAAGAATACCACACTAATTCCAGGAGGAATTTGTTAAGTGTCCTGCAAATTGAGCCAAACATCTGCAGAGCTAAAAACATTTGAACACAGCAAATGAATCCAGACTCTTTAAGACACACCAGTGCCCTAGCACACTCCAGGGCCTTCATGGTTAACCTCTGTTCCACCTGCTGTAGTGATTTTGGAGAAGATGACAAGATCCTGAAATCAAACCACTAAAAAAATCCACAGAGGAAAAAAGTTTTAAGAAGTTCTGTAGGTTACAGTTGCCAGGGAAACCACTTTGCAGCAGCCATATGGTCAGAAAAATCTATTTTCTTTGTTCTCCAGGGGAAAAAGAAGAGGTATTTCAGTGCAGAGTGAAAAAAACCACAAAAGTTGGAACAAAATATTCACACAGATACACTTAATCACTAATGAGAGAAGACAAATGACTTGCCAAACCAAGCTACAGAAATCCAGCTCTAGCTAAAATATTAATATAGGGTATGTGAGTTCCTTTCTGCTTGATGTTAGTACTTAGAAACAAGCAGCTTCCCTTGGTATCAAAACTCTTTAGTGTTGGTGTGAACTCTATGAACTGAAAGATGATCCCAGCACTGGTTTTAATTGTCACTGTTACTGTTTTTCTTGTTTTCCTGTGCTCTCAACATGGGTGCTGCTGCTTTAGCAGCAAACATGGTCCATCGATGTGCTTTTGTAAAACATTTCCTTTTAAATGTCCTGTACTACCAGGTTTAAACAGAAAATTGAGGGAAGATCCAAGTGGGACCTGTGGGAGCACATTACATTTCCAGACCAGCATATGGATGTCTGCGCCCTTGCTGGCAATGAAGCCAACAACAGTTGAGGGTTCCATGGGTACAGAGAGCCCTGATGAACAGAAGTGGCCAAGGGGATCCTTGGCAACCACTTACCTCCAGACCTGGTCCAAGATATGGAAACCATGTTTAAACTTGTAAGACTGCACTGTAACAAACTTCCTGTGCAGGGATGCAGAAGGACCTCAGAGTCATAGAATTGTAGAATAGTTTGGGTTAGAAGGGACCTTCAAAGCTCATCTAGTCTAACCCCCCTGCAATGAGCAGGGACATCATCTAGATCAGGCTGCCCAGAACCACATCCAGCCCTGCCTTAAATGTCTCCAGGGACATTGGAGTCCCTTGCAGCTCTATGGAAAGAGATGAACCTGTTCTGTTTGGTTTTTTGCTCGTGAATGAATAATATATTATTTGACTGCTTGTCCTTTAGCTTACAAAAGATTTCCCAGTAGAACCATCTTCAACACTTATTTGTGATATTTTGAAGAGCTTAATTTAAACACAGACAGCCATAACTTATGTTTTAAATCAGAATTTACATCGACTTTGATAGTGTTACCGATCTGCCGAAGAACAGTCAAAGGTGAAAGCAAATGCAGACTATAACCCAGATCTATTTCTGATTTTGTTTGCCCCTGTGCCAGTCAGCAATAAATGAAATTCTAACTTCCTCATGATGACAGCTCTAGGACTTACTGTGTCCATTGTATAACAAGCCTTTCCTTCTCAAGCAGGGGCTTTGGTGTGCTACTGAGACATGGTTTTCAGAAAGTGATAAAAGGTATGTGGGTACAAGGACATAGGGATTTGTTCTATTCACAACGGTAAATGTTTGCAGGAATAAAACAATTGATGTCAAGGCTTGCAACCGTAAGGAAAGCATATTCCCTTTCCCCTTACACTTGTGCTGATATTTAACCTTAACCCTGTACCAAGCAGACTACAGAGTTGAGGCCCCCGTGAATTAGTTGTAACGCATAAGCCTCAAGATGTCCTGCTGCCTGTTGCAACACTGCTGTTATGCTTTCAGAAGGATGGCCAGAGCAGGAAACTTGAATGCATAACAGACAGCTATATTCTGCAAGCAGGGAAATGTTTGTCTACTTTTCAGAAATCAGACCTCCTCAGAGGCAAAGAAGGAGTCTATACTTCATTGAAACTTACGGTTTCTAGCTTTTTATAGCAAATTTTACTTTCTTTTTAAACCATCTTCTGTTTATCTTTGTTCCTGGAAAGCCTCTATTTCAGGCAGTTGTACACAGCCTTTGCTCCAGGAGCTGAGCAGCTCAGAGATGTCCTTGGCATTTAGTTACCACCTATGATAGGCTCAGCCAGCACTGAGGGGTTCAGAGAGGCCAGAAGGGTTTCCTGAAGTGGCACAGACCTTCACCTATTCTTCTCCAGAGTCTTAGTGACTGGGCAGACTATATAGAATAACCCTACCAAGAATTATGATTAGGTTATGGTCATGATTAGAAGTAACACATGAAAGAACAACCTGGGCACCGTATATATACCAAATAGTTCCCTGGTTAAGACTGTCAAATATCTAAATGGATAAGTGAGAACAAGGACCAGTCAATAGCAGTGGCAGATGCTGGAAGGCAAGTTTATTAGAAGAATGATCTCAAATGTCCCTGTTATTCACCATAACAGCCACTTCAGTGTCAAAAGAAACCTTTTCTATCTACTTAGCCCAGCCCTTGCCATTTTGCAACCAGGAACATTAGTTTCCAAGAGCACAGCAAAAGACCTGGATCATGGATCAGCCAATCACTGAAATGGCACAGGTACTCAATTTGTTCTTGTGTACTCAGACCTCTTCTCAAGCTTGGTGCCAGCCTACCCATCTTGCCAAAGGAGTGGCTTGGCAGTAGGTTTGTACCTCTGGACATTTATTCTGGGAAACTTAGGTCATATTCTATTGCCTTGTGCTTTTACAATAAAGCCTGTGTTGAAGCTTCCAACAGAGCAGTTTGCATGAGTTTCTGAATCTCTACTTTGCAATCTTTGCATCTCGTTCCATCTTGTTCCTTTTGATGAACACAGATAAGATCGCTCCTAGCGATACCTGAACCTAAAATGAACTGAAAACGTATTGTAACTTTTCAGCTTCCCAGGCAGTGGAGGAGAAATTCACACCAATCCCAGCTCTCAGAACAGCTGTTGTGACAAGGTGATATTGCTAAGGAGTCTCAAAATAGAAGCCAAGGCAAATACACTCTGTAAGGGTTCTGCTATGTTTTGCAGTCTCCAGCTGGGATCTAATTGCTATTTAAACCTGGAGCAGAAAAACTACAGAATTTTCCACTTTTAAAGTTCTTTTAAGGAATCAAAGAAAATTAATCATAAACTAGATTTTCTAAGAACCAACATGGATTCTCCAAAGCTGTGAATATTTTTTATCTATTCAGTTAAATTTAGTGCACCATTTCTTGTTAAAATAAGAAGGTGCCAGCAAAAAAAACCACTTTATTTCATATATTTCCCATGATGCTATATTCCCCCCCCCCCCAAAAAAAAAA
>NDXB01000407.1:91303-110375 GCA_002631895.1 Agapornis roseicollis | reverse complement strand
CAATTTTTCCCATGATGCTATATTCCCCCCCCCCCCAAAAAAAAAAGAAAACGAACCAAAAACTAACAAGCCACAAGACGACATAGTTGTTAGGTACAGACGAAAAGCTAGCACACTTTTTTCCACAGATATGCATTATTCAAGATCATTTCTTATTTGAACTTATTGAATTCTTTCACATATCTCTCAGCCAATTACCTCAACATTCTGATAATAAAGACAACTAACAATTGTGTTTATATTTGCTGGTTGGCTGCATTCACTATTGAGGGTTGAAGGTTGCTGCTGAAGGTATTGTGTGTACAGACTGATCTATGTAAACACAACATCCTTTGCCTTGCATGAGTTTATTTACCCGTTTATTTTTAAACCAGGTTATTTTATTTGTATCCCTCCACATGAAGAAGGTAACTTCTACATGTTTCCTCACAGCTCAAGTTGATATTTGTTGAGGGAGGACTGCATGTTTCCTTTTCTTGATTATATACTGTGGATTATCTGTTCATCCAAGAAAAAAAAACAACAGTTTATTTTTCCTGTCCCAATTTACCATACCAAAATACAACATAAGAGCTTCTGATGGCAGTAGAGGTATTTGGGTTAGGGAGTTTTGTGGACCAGATTGCACTTCCTACACTAATTCCTTAATCTTCTCCCAAGCAGAAATTCAAATGATGTGTCTTCTCCCTGTAACAAACTACTTACACAGTCTCATACAGTTTATTTTTTTAGCATCATCTATGTTAGTATTTCTTTTAATTTCTTTAGATATGCACTTTTATTAGTATCCAGAAAGAGCACCATAATAACCATAAACCCATAATCAATCAGCTATCATTAAATCTTTGATACCCTTCCAGTCTTCCCAGACCATCAAGACATATGATCCTAGAACATCTCTTCCTAATGAAGATTTCAGACGCGGTTAGGTTTTCAATTATACTTTCTCATGAACCCTTATCCACAGAATATACAGAACATTGATGCATTTCCTGCTCTCTCTCAAATGAAGTTTTTCTTCTGGGTGTGCATTCAGCAGAAGACCTAGCTAACCTATTTAGCCATAGCAGAAAGCCTTTTGAATCAGTGTGTCATAGCAGTTGTAGCTGCAGGACAGCAAATGCCAACTCAGGTTGCTGCAACAAGGAGAGCCTGAAGCCTGGATTTGCAGAAAGCAAATGTCACCACTGATGTCACTGGCCAGAAGAGACTCACATTAATCTTGCTCAGAGTTTGTCCCATGACAACTGGAAGAGTACACCTCGAACTGTGCTGAGCCCTTCTAAGCGCGTGTGCTCTGATAGTACACTACATCATGACAGCAGGGTGCTTAGCCTTGACTCAATTTTAGCCATGACAGTCTAACTTTCAGCAACAAGACTGTTAAGAATCTGCCCATCAAAATGAGGTACAATTAGAAGAGAAATGAAGCCTTGTATAAACATTGGCTCTTTCTTCACACAGAATTACAGATGTGATACTATAGAGATAGAGACATCCTTATTTTGTCTACCTCTGGAACATTACTTATGGGAGTGAAAGAGACAACCAACAGAGTGCATGAGAAGAATTACATGCTCTTTCTTCACATTGCATTGAGCACCACTGAGTAAAAGCTATTCTAAATTCAATTACTGATTGCATAAGAGAAAGAGAGTCCTTGCTGGTGGTGTTTGCCTGAATGTGAAATACTCAGTGCACTTCATATTTTCCACATCATTCCCTCATTAACACACAGTGAGTAGATGTAGTCTTGTGTGACCAAAGCACTTGGGTGTTCTGTTTGAGTGACCAGTCAAACTGTACAATAAAATCTCTTTTCAGATGAGACATTCGTCACTGTCTCTTTAAAGGTGTCTTTTGGGAATTTCACCTCCTGGCTGTCAAAAATTGTTTTATTTTAAAGCCTAGACACTGGTTTTAGAAGTTCATAAGTATTGAAATGTGTAAAAACCAGCAGCACACATGAGACTCCTGAGAGTTTACCCAGATGTTTTATTTTCTCAGTTTTACTTCAGACACAACTTAGTAATTATATTACTAGAAAAGGTGATGATGAAAGATAAGATTTAACCAGAAACCATTTTGTAATTCCTCTGAGATAATATTAGGCACTTTCTTATTGTATAAAACCAGAACATTTCATTGGAAAAAAATCTGGGATTGCAACATGCATCTTTTTTGAGCTACTTCACCTCTGCTCACTTACAACTGGTGCTCCTTTGCTAAGATTATAGAATCATAGAAGAGTTAGGGTTGGAAAGGACCTTAAGATCATCCAGTTCCAACCCCCCTCCCATAACACCTCACACTAAACCATGTCACCCAAGGCTTCGTCCAAACTGGCCTTAAACACTGCCAGGGATGGAGCGCTCACAACCTCCCTGGCCAACCCATTCCAGTGCCTCACCACCCTAACAGGAAAGAATTTCTTCCTTAGATCCAATCTAAACCTCCCCTGTTTAAGTTTGAACCTGTTACCCCTTGTCCTGTCACTACAGTCCCTAATGAAGAGTCCCTCCCCAGCATCCCTATAGGCCCCCTTCAGATACTGGAAGGCTGCTAGGTGGTCTCCACGCAGCCTTCTACTCCCCAGGCTGAACAGCCCTGACTCTCTCAGCCTGTCTTCGTATGGGAGATGCTCCAGTCCCCTGGTCAACTTCATGGCCCTCCTCTGGACTTGTTCCAACAGCTCCATGTCCTTTTTATGNATCCAATCTAAACCTCTCCTGTTTAAGTTTGAACCTGTTACCCCTTGTCCTGTCACTACAGTCCCTAATGAAGAGTCCCTCCCCAGCATCCCTATAGGCCCCCTTCAGATACTGGAAGGCTGCTAGGTGGTCTCCACGCAGCCTTCTACTCCCCAGGCTGAACAGCCCTGACTCTCTCAGCCTGTCTTCGTATGGGAGATGCTCCAGTCCCCTGGTCAACTTCATGGCCCTCCTCTGGACTTGTTCCAACAGCTCCATGTCCTTTTTATGTTGAGGACACCAGAACTGCACACAATGCTCCAGGTGAGGTCTCACAAGAGCAGAGTAGAGGGGCAGGATCACCTCCTTTGACCTGCTGGTCACGCTCCTTTTGATGCAGCCCAGGTACGGTTGGATTTCTGGGATGCAAGCGCACACTGCAGTCAACTCATGTTCATTTTCTCATCGACCACTGCCCCCAAGTCCTTCTCTGCAGGGCTGCTCTGAATCTCTTCTTATATAGGAATACATACATTTTATTTGGTAATAGATAGTATGATGCATAACTACAGATGTCAGCTTAAAAAACTCAGTTTGCTTTCCTTCCTGTATAGTGCAAGTTTGTCATTATAATCAAAATATAACATTTCTGATGCTTTTTTGAATTTCCTAGGTATAAAAATAAATTGAAATGAACAAAGGGAGAGTGAGGTGGCTCTTCAGGTATAGACCATTTTAATGTCTAAAATTTTGTTTTGGAGTGACTTGGAAATTTCAAGAGTCTCATTTTCTTTCTGCTTTAGAATAGAAGCAGTGTGTTCATAGTATTTACACATAATAGAGCTTTCTAATTGTAGGAGAGGATTTACAAATAGTTCTATGACCAGGACTTTGTCTAAGGATGAGAGAGATCCAGATAAGCTTGGGATCTATGACTTCTTGCAAACCTCTTCATTCCAATCTAATTTGAATTAAACAGACCTGGACTGAGACAGTTCTCAGGCCAGTGCCTTTGGAATGAAACACACTTTATCTCCTTTTTCCTCTGCTGCAGGCAGAAATATCTCAGTCTGATCTGAAAACATGTATTTCACTATCATTCATTTGAAGACAGGTCTAAAAATCTCAATTGAAAAAGAATATAAGTGACTGAAGTCTACAAGTTATTTTTACTTCAGTGAAATAACATGATTGACAATTTGCTGCAATTAATCCAGCTCATTCCAGCAACATTAAATCTCTCAAAACAAGTTTCTGAAAGAAAGCTTATTTTAGCTGAGTGAGCCTAATTACCTGCTCCAGATAAACTGAATATTTAAAGATATCTCAGTTCTCTTTCATGTAGCTACAGATATAAAAATTAAAATTAATAAAAATTTTGATCCATAGAAGAAACATTTTCTGCTACGATTATGGTTTTTTTACCATTATTGGTAATAAAATATGAGTCTTTATCCTTTTTCTATTTTCATAATGGCAGTTTTACTTCACAGAGTTTCACCTGTAACTCTCCTGCTGTACACATAGCAAATACCACAGAGTGGCAAGAGAAGTGGTTCTAAGTACAAGCACAGAACTGATACCTTAGATTCAATAGGGAACCAATCTACTTCCAATTGTAACTTTCCTCTTGATGATGATACAGTCGCCACAGCAGTAGGCCACAACCTTTTGCTCTTTTCATTCTCTAATAAATGCTAAACTCATTTGTATTATTGCATTAATATCATATGATGTCGATGGTAATAGTTTAATCAAACTGTACCTTTTCTTGACTGGTCACACTAATTCTTTCCCATTCAAATGAATCCTGGGAGTTTAATTAATTATCAGTTTTTAATGGAGCTTATTATTAGCTTTCTATTTTTATTTCTTCTGTAGATTCCCTCCTGAAACTGCCTTTCCAAAAGTGCCTGCAAGTGGAAGCCAGTGTTTTCTAATTAATAAAAAGATGAAGTTTCAGAAAGTCAGATGCACTCACTTCCAGACCAATGAGAACATACTAAAAACATGAAACTGAGGTGCATTACACAGGCACTGCACTGTTTCCCTTACTGTACACACTCAAACAGGATTGTTGACTTCCTATATGGATTAAAGAAGGAAGCAAACACAAGCATCGAGACACTGACTTGATCTTGGATTTGTATCTGATCCTCAGGATCAGATAGGGACCATTGCAGTTTTAGTTCCTCTGCTCATGGCTCAAAATACCCCCAAGCATACAGTGATAGACAGCTCCTGACTCCAAATCTCTGCACCAAAGTGCATAAAATTAGCTGTTCAGGACAGAGGCATTCAGAAATGGCAAGGGTCACACAGCACCTGACCAGACTCCAGCTTGACTCGCCATGCTCGTTCAGCTTTGTAAGTTTTCACAGGTTTTCCTTTCAATCTAACTTACCCCAGTCTTGCATTAGCCTGTACCTCAAAACATTTTCTCTTCCTTCAGGATTACAGTTATTTCTAGCTAACCCGGAGATTGAAGAAATTAGAATGGAAATCCTGAAACATGCCAGAGTTCTACATGGCAGGTACACAAAGGCTTATTCCTCATCTGAGCAATAATTACAGGAAAATATACAAAATAGGCCCAGAAGGGGCTTCAAAGACATGTGGTCCATTCCTCTACTTTAGGGCAGGAACATTTTAACCCAGACAACTGCTGACAGGCATTTGTCTACCTTATTCTAAGAGCCTCTTCAAAAAGACTTCTGAATTGATAGCTATTCAAATGCTATTCTACCACTTTTCAGAATGACAGCTTTCTTTAAACCTATGTAATTTAAAGATATTAACACTTATCCATTAAAGACAGGCCATAGAAAACACTGTGTTATCCACCTGGTTTTAGCCAGCCTTCAAGTGTTCTAAGGACTATTATATAATTTTCTTCCTGTCTCCTTTTAGATATTCTTACCTCACAGCAGGACCTTACAACAGAGCAATCAATACTCCTGTCAAAAACCAGCTATGCTACTGAAAAATCCTGCTTATTCCACCTCCACTCAGCTAATACAGCTCTAAATCCTGCAGTCACTAAAGCAAAGCTAATCTGTACACAAGAAAGTACATATCAGGGCACCATTCATAAACATTGCATTTTGTAATCAAAGATAATATGCAGTGGGTTAAAAAACAGCTTCAAAAAACACACCATGATCAAATAGATGCAAAACCAGCAACCCCTACTGCTTTCTTCTCCACTCAGTGTGTTCCTCAAGTGCATATGAAAGGGAGGCTGGAGAGCTGACAAGAGATATGGTTTGCCTTCATTCGTGGAAGTAGTTTTTTCATAGCTTTTGTTACTAGCACAAGCATTTAATTTGCACAGCCTCTTTCACAGTCTGAAATACAACACACTGAAGCTGAAGGCCATTTCACAGTCAGTGTCAGTTTGCTTTATATATGTGTGGCAATAGTAAGGATGGTTCCTCCCACTGTTTCACACTGCCCAGGATCTATCATTTTAATATGACTGACTGACACACGTCTAGTGAAAAGAATGCTTGATACAGTGCACTAGATGTCTTGAGATGCCTTCAAGTAAAAAACGCGCATTTAACATCTCTAACAATAATGGGCTGCTGCTTTGAAAACTGTTCAGAGATTCTGAGACATCTGGAGCTCATGGAAATGGGTCTGAGTCAGGACCCATTCAGTGGCTACAGAAGCAAAGCACCTGCTCAAATACATGAGTTTTAACCTGTTCTCTCAAGATGTTGTAATTGATAGATCACAAACCCTTTCATTCTGATGGACACATCCTTGTACCTTGATCATTCCCAGAAGTGTTGTCTGTGGCAAGACTTTATTATAATAATTGCAAAGTTACATTAGACTGTGTGGAGTCTGTGTAGGAAAGTTAAATTGAATTTCTCATTGGCTTCAAGGCTTGCTATCTGTAATTAGTGTCTTTTGTTCTTTATTACACTGATCAGTAGTGCAGCGCTATTCATCACCACAGTCTTAGTTAATTATCCTTGCTAATGATTTTCACTGTGAAAATAATCTACAGGTCCCATTTGCAAAGATGGCTTTGCGTTAAAATTAGTTGCTGGTAAGGCACCATCGTGAGCTGACAAGCTGTGAGTAGGAAGTTACTTATGCTGTAAGATGGCAGCTTAGTTGATGCAGTCAAGAGAGGAAAGTATTATAGTTTCAGTTTGGCATTAAGGTCGTGACTACTATCTGCCAGATGTGTGAGAGGGTAGGAGTGAGATGTCATCATAGCATGCTGAGGGGTGCTCAGCTGGAGGTGACAGAAATAAGAAAAAGAAGAGTAACTAGCTCTGCAGTATAAAACAAGCACTGGTAGTGGTTATTGCTGGTCTTCTTACAACCATCAAAATGTACATTTAAAGCTAAACATTATTCCTGCATGTTTCAGAATAGATAGCATAAACTTTGCAGTTCAAAGCAGAGGTCATACCTCTGTGCTGAGTAGGGTTTGCCCTGCAGAGGGGAGGTTTAGCCAAAGATGAGGTTTGGCAGAGTTTGACTGTATCTCAGAAGACTGAGATGTGACCACACTTTCCGTGGCTGGAGGAAATAAATATGGAGAATAGAGCTGGCAGGGGACAACCATGCTTTTCTCTTTATATAAATTAAGGTGGAAAAAAGATCCTTGAGAAACAGAAAGTCACCTGTCAGAATCAAGTTTTGTTTAACAATCACTTTCAATTACTTGAAGCTCTTAATAACTATACAAATCCAAGGGTGAAATTTCTCATGCATTGAAAATACCAGACTGTGAAATTAAACAACAGCAGCCTGCCACCTGCCTTCTGCTCTCAGTATTTGCTCTCGCTTGGATATATGAACATACCACACACATTAATTTGCAGTGCACTCTGCATGCACGGTACCCTCAAATAATCAAACTAATGCAGTAAGGAAAAAGGTAAAAGAACTGCTGATGTAATTTGTCTCTGGAAGATGTTAAAGGAGATACAGAGTCACTGCTATGATAAGGGCCATCAGCAATCATATACATCTCAGCAAGAAAAGAGTGAAAGAACCTGCTTGGGGAGTGGGGGACAAATCTTAGTGACAGATACTTTTCAGAAGGAAGGTGTACCTCTTGTGAATTCACTAAGTCAGAAAGGTCAGGAAGGCCCAGGCACAGCTGGAGCTACACTTGGCAAGGAATGCAATAAATAACAAGAAGGGCTTCTATAGGTATGTCAGCCAGAAAAGGAAGGTCAAATATAGCACACCCCATGGCGAGCAAGACAGGCAAACTGGTAATGATGGATGAGAAGGTTGATGTACTCAACATTTTTGCCTCAGCCTTCACTGTCATTCTCTCTTCCTACATCTCTTGAGTAGATGGACACAAGATTGTGACTGGAGGAGCAAAATCCCTTTTACTGTAAGAGAAGATCAGACTCCTGGACACCTGAGGAACCTGAACATACATAAGCCTATGGGACCTGATGAGATGCATCCCAGAGTCCTGAGGGAATAGGCTGATGTAGGTGCCAAGTCACTCTCCATAATATTTGAAAAGTGAGATGAAGTCCTAGTTGACTGGAAAGAGGAAAAGTTTACACCCATTTTTAAAAAGGCTAGAAAGAAGGACCCTGGGATGTACTGAGCTGCCAGCCTTACCTCTGTGCCTGGTAAGATCATTGAATAGAACCTTCTAGGAGCCAAGCTAAGGCACATGAAGGACAGGAAGGTGATTTGAGACAGTCTGGCTTCAACAAGGGCAAGTTTTGCCTGAACAACCTAGTTGCCTTATATAAGAGAGCAACTACATCAGTGGTCAAAGGAAAAGCTACATATGTCATGTATCTGGGCTTCTGTAAGGCCTTTGACACTGTCCCCCATGACATCTCTCCCTCTAAACTGGACCAATATGTATTTGATGGGTAGATTTTGATAGATGAGGAATTGGCTGGATAGTTGTTTCCAGAGTCAATGGCTCAATGTATGCATGGAGACTGGTGAAAGTGGTATTCCTCAGGGGCCTGCACTGGGATCAGTACCATTTAATCTCTTCATCAGTGACATAGTGGGATCAAGTGCATTCTGAGAAAGATTGCAAATGACACCGAGCTGAGTGGTGCAGTTCACACACCCGAGGGACAAACCTGATGGATGTAATACCATCCAGAGGAGCCTTGACAAGCATAAGAAGTGTGTCCATGTTAACCTCACAAGGCTCAATAAGACCATCTGCAGAGTCCTGCACTGGGCTGGCACAACCCCCAGTATCAGTACAGGCTGGGGGATTAAGGGATTTAGAGCAGCCCTGTTGAGGACAACTTGGGGGTATTGGTGGATGTAAAGCTGGACATGAGTGGACAATGTACTCTTGCAGCTTAGAAAGCCAACCATTTTCTGGGCTGCGTCAAAAGAGTCATGAATGACTGATTGAGAAAGGTGATTATACCTCTCTGCTCTGGCAAGAACCCCTCTTGAAGTACTGCATCCAGCTTGAGCTAGCATTTCAGGTTGGACAGGGCTTTGAGTAACCTGATCTAATTAAAGAGGTCCCTGATCATTGCAGGGGGGTTGGACCAGATCACCTTTAAAAGTCCCTTCAAGCCCCAACCATTCTATGATTCCAAGTGTGAAGTAGCTGTAAAAATGTATAGACAGGAGTGAGATCAGGGATGCTACTAGAGAAAAAAGCTCCAGACCTACCAGACTCTGTCAAATGAAAGCATGAGATACTTGATTCTTGTCACAGAGCACTTCACAGGTACTGACAGGCTGCAGGCAGCAGTACCAATCTTCATGGGGTATAGCATACTTATTCAACAATGGTAAGAATCCTTCAGACTGTAAAATTTGTATCCAGCAGAAATTCCCCAGAGAAGAAACTTTCATCTCTTTACAGAGGAAAAACCATTTTCTTATGAAATGGAGTTTCACAGGGTGTGAAATATAGAAGCACGGTTTAGAACTTGAAGCTCACATAAGAATTAATGTTTGCTAATAGTCATCATTAAACACTTTTAGAACTAACCTTTAAAATTAAAGCACAACAAACCTTCTCTTTCTACTCAGTCCAACCGCAGAGACTCTTTTGCTTTTGTCTCCCACAAAAATAGCTTTCATTCGTAACATGCCACATCTACTGCATACAAACCACAGAAACACCTACCGTGCTGCAGGGTGCCAGGGACCAGGAAGCCCTGCCCTAAAATTCAGTGCTCCTCAAGTACAGGCAGTAAAGCAGTTACATTGACAGTGAGGGTTCTGCTAGCACAGATGTGAAATTCCTGCTATCAGTTATTTTCTTTAGTGTAAAACACACTGCAGAAAATTCTCCTTTCTTCCTCTGAATGCTGATGATTTTACTCTGTAGAGATTTGGGTAACCACACAACTGCAGTATCCCCTTTATGGCATGGTAACTGCAATGTCTCTTTTTTAACCCTTGGAGGTGTTGAAGGCTTTAAGCGGGGTAACTGCTAGGTGCAGCTCTCCAATAATTTCAGCCTGGATTATGCAGGGACTTTTTCATCCTTAGTCAGTCCAGTGCACAAAACAACAGCTAAGCTCAGGTCCTTGATTCCTCCTCCTCCCCCCTCCCCCATTTTGAAAAATACTCCAAAATAAATATGTTTGTAGTTCTATGTGTTTTCTTTCTTCAACCGCTGGGAACCAAATGAAGTGTGATGTTGATTTCAATCTGCTTTGCATAAAACACACAAAACAGACCTTTGCATTTCCAACACTGAAAATAGCACCAAGTGAGAACTGCTTTCAGCAGAGGCTCAGGGTCTGCATCTCCCTGGTAACTGGTTTGTGTCTTTCCAATGGTAGTAAACTGGCAAGCTTTATTCTTCCCTCTGTGCCAGAGGAACAGCACAGTCGCAGAGGGCTCAGGTGGGTTATGCTACTCCAGCACCATCCGCTCAGGGGTTCCTTGGACAGACTAACTTTCATAGACTCATAGAATAGTTTGAGTTGGAAAGGACCTTAAGATCATCAAGTTCCAACCCCCCTGACATGGGCAGGGACACCTTCCACTTAACCATGTCACCCAAGGCTCTTTGTGTCACATATACGATGATATGTACATCAGATTCAGCTTCAATTCAACCAGTCAAGCACAGAAAGCGGGTTTATGCCTTGAGATTTAATTATCAGGAAGTATTAGTCCCCATTAGCCCTCAGTGTAAAAGTCACAGTGCCAATTCACAGTTATTTAAGCTCCATCCTAAAGAGTTAGCTATCTTTTTTTTTCCTCTGGGAGCTTTTGTGTAACTTCTAGGAATTTACAGAAATCTAGTCCTGCACATGCCAGGAACACCCTAGAACATGCTTAATTTTTACTCCATCGTACTTAACACACCACATTATTTCTACATGAGCATCACCTTCTCTCCCAGCCTTCTGTTAAACTTGAAGTCCTTCTTTGTTTCTTCTTTGAACTTGAAGTTCAGGCTGCACTAAGTGACTTAACAGACTTAATGCACAAGAATAACTTCTCCCTACATAGTGTACCTTAAGGCAATGTTTGTGAATGATTTCCAAGTATAGACGATAAGTCATAGGAATTTATATGAGATCTGAAAGCAGTGCAGGTGGCTTGCATAGAGGGGAAAGGGAGCAATGATAGACACTGTAGCTCCAATAGCAATGAATTTCAAGCATGAACATTTTCTAAGTGTTTCTGTTGTGAAGGTGGGGTGAGAAGAAAGCTAGCTTGCTTTCCCTCTGGAGGCTGAGGAGTGAAAGGATTAATAAGAGACCAGGAAAACTACCCAATGGCTCTACGGTTTATAGGAATAACTTCAACATGTTGTTTTGAGAGTTGAGTAAGACACTTTTGCTTATAATGCAGGAGATGAAGGGTAGCTACTGAATTATAAAGCTAGGAACAATATTCTGAAACTGTTTCTGTTTGCAGTGCTCTCTAATATCAGAACCTCTTCAACAGCCTTTCCCAAATACCTTAAGATGCAACATTAAGGAGCCAAAAAGAAAGAGCTCAAAAATGCTTTTAATGATGCTCAAATAATACACCAGTTAAGTTTCAATACCTAGTGCTAAATTCCTAATTTCACTCGATTTGTATCAATACAGCTAAACAAAAGTTTAGCATGAATCTTAGTATTGTTTCAAATAACCACCCTTACTGCCCCAAGTTGGACAATTGCTTTCTAGTTCAGAGGTCCAGAAATAAGAATTATAGATTTCATGCTAAGCTTATGCCTTCCTGAAGACCTTTATCATCAATGATCCTTTTTTATTTCCTGTCTCTCAAGCAGTATCAAAGACAATGGAATATAGTTAAGCTCAATTCAAAACCCAGTCTGAAACTTTCAGCTAGATATTAAGTTTTGTCCTAGATGGTTATGATACTTGAATCTTTTGTAATACAAGAAAAATATGACAAATTTTCCTAGTGCTATCTATTTAGTTGCTTATTTTGGCTATTAGTCAAGAATTTAACTACTCACTAATATTATACAGTACTCATACATCTGCTGAAGGGTATATAAGTTGCCAGAAATAATAGAAGTGAAGGGAAAATAGTGCTCAAAAATGTTCTTGTAATTTATAGCTTAGTTATTTATCAATAAATGGCAGCTGTGCATAAAAAAGTAGGTTTGAGCATTTCAAAGACAACTGGTGGCTTCCATAACCGATAAGTGAGATGAAAGGGACTCTCAGTAAGATAGTAAAGATATATCGGTCGAGAAAGTTATTTCCTACTCCTGGTAAGTCATGGAAGGAGGCTGCCATTGACAATGCAGCAGATGAAAACCTATGGAAGGTGACAAGGTGGAAAAACAGCAAGCAGTCAACAGACAATCAATTTACTGCAGGGGGTCTAGTGACTGTGGCGGCATCACACATCAAATCATCTAATAAAGTCAGCTTCCACCTGCCTGCAGGGAGATGATAACCTTCTCCCCACCCACCCCCTTGTTATATCTTTAAGTGATTAATTTTGAGCTGCATGTAGCATGTAAGATTAAAAGGATGACAAAAGAAAGCAGATCATATTTAAGCAGAACCAGGGCAATTAATCAATCTTACCCCAGTCATTGCACTCAAACTTTCTATCTGGAGATAGCTAGTCAAGGCTTCATGCTGAAGAGCCCTGGTCCCAGCAGAACTCCCTGCCCACCCAACAGAGCCAGCTCTGAGCCTCATGGCTCCCAGCCTGCCACTGCAGTAATCCTGGAATGCTCCTAAACTTGTAAAGAAGTAAGCCCCCCAGCCCCAGCACCATCAGTCAGGCAAGACTATTGCTTACACCCTGTACTCATCCCAGCACCAGATCCCTCCAAACACAACTTCCCAATTTAGGTTGCTGTGCTGTGTGAATGTATCAGAGCACTCAAGCTATAGGCAACCACCAAGCCTTTCGTTGTGCTGAAGAGTGAAAGCAAACAGATGAAGCGGGCACAGTATAGGGTAGCAAAAAGATACTGTGCTTTAAATGTACCTGCTTTGAATGCTGAAATACATATGAAAAAGTTGCTAGACTAAAAAGGGGAGGGGAAGTGTCAAACAGTAAGAAAGTTAAAGTGGAACATGAACAGGTCAAAACAGAGTTTATTGAAGTTAAGATAATACTTAGATACTTAAAACTAGATATCTGCTAACTGATACATCATGAACTCTGCTTAAGAATCTTTAGATACTCTTGAACTTCTTATTCACTGATCATTTACAGAAATAAGAATTCAGAATGGCATTTTAGCCTACTCAACTTTAAAGGGGCAGAAAACCTTGCTGAAAGCAGAAATCTCTTCCCACACTTTCACTTATAACTTGGGATTAGAATAAATTCCTTCTGTGCATGAAAAAGTACACTCAAACTGCAAAGCTGTTTTCATCCTCAGCTGCAGTAAATCTGCACATCCCTGCTGAAGTGAGTGAAACAATGCCAGCTCCCACCAGCTGGAGAGCTGTCCCAGACGTTCACACTCAGGGAAGAACATAGCATGCTTCACTATAAATAGATTATACTCTTAAATATTTTATTGGACTTGAACAGTTCAGCATCACATTATGACTTTCTTTGAAGCAGAGCTGGTGATGGAAATTATTTTTCCAACTTCCCATGATACCATAAACTCTCAATTACAACTTCATTGCAAGATCAGCCCGTAGGATTAACTTGGATGCTGTGGAGAAAGGATTTACTGAGACCACAGGAGTGTCCATGTGAGAAGAAAGACACAGCAAGTTGAATGGCAAGCTTAGGAGATATTATTAATATAGGGAATAATATTTATAAATACAAATATATTTATGTAGGGAATATATTTTCACAGAGATTAAGTTTTTGAAAATATAAACCCCAGTTCAAACTCCCTGTTCAACATGAGGTTGTTGGGTTTCTTCCCAGCCTACATGATGCAGGAGTGATACGGGGATGTCTGAGCTTCTGTAACTGCTAAGGAGTTGCGAGTAAATGATTTGGGGCACAAAGGGACCTGGTGGTGCAATACTCCAAGAGATTCATTTGTGTCATGCTGCTCAGCCAGCTGATCAGGTGACATAAACCAAAAAAGATTCTAGCTTGCTTTTGTTTTGCTCTTCCTTCTTGCTTCCTGAACATTACCTTCATCCTCTCAAAGGCTTTAGGTAAGCATTTATTGGAAGTGTAATTCCTGTTACTGAAAAGTGGTTTAATGTGTGTGGAGAAAATAAAATATTAGTCTCTGCAGTGATAAGGTAATAGCATATTTTAGGTAACATTACAAATTATTAGCATCCCATTTGTTATTTTCTGTTCAAAAAAACCCCTCTAATGTGAAGTTCTTGAGGACATTAATCCTTATTAATGCTACATATATTACAAGGAGACATGGGCTCTGCTTTAATAAATTGTGCTTTGTTAAATTTCCTACTCTGTTTGTCCAAATCTGTTTGTTTTCATTTTGCCAGGTCACCTTCCTTCATTCTGAATTAATACCTAATTGCAGGTAATGCTGACAGAAGGCCACATTGTCACAATAAATTGATATTTAATAGTATAAAGCTTGGTGCTAGAGTTTCATATCCATATTCATACCAGACTTACTAGGAATCTGAAACATAAGCAGGGTTTCCAACACAGAAAAAAGAGACCCTCAAAATAAAGCAGGAGGAGTCTTACATTTCTGTATTGAAAAGAGGATTGTTCAGATTCTGTCCTGTAAGAGGGCCTTGTAATTTAGATTGTAAAGTAGGAGATGTCACCAGAGCACAACAGTTAAAGTGAGCAGTAAGTTGAGCTATACTGGTGAACCAGCACTGCCACAGGGTGCACTGGGCTAAAAAGGTATCTCTTGGCAGCTGAATAAATGCCCCCAGCTTTTAAAGTTAAATCAGAGGAAAGGGATGTGCAGGAGGGCAAGTCAAGCAGCTCCCAGCAAGAAGACAAAGGCAATTGTAGTACAAAACTGAGATTAAAGAACAGGATTAGTGACATATCTCAGTATTAGGCTTATGTTAATATTTCTTCTAATTGAAGATTCACAGCTCCTTCAAAATACAGAGGCATCAGGATAGAAAAGCCGTGTGCTGGCAGAGTAAGGAAGGCCCTGAAGTATGGAGCAGGCATGGCCAGAAGCACAAGTGAAAGCTGTGCAATTTGTCTCCAAAATGAGAGCCAGTGACATCTTTCCTGTTTCCAGGGAAGATACTGGGCAAAGCTGCCATCCAGCTACAGGCACACTCTATCCTCTCACAAGTATCAGAATACTTCAGTATAAAACTGATTTGCTTCACTCTGAAAAGTAAAGACTATTAATTGTATCTTTTACCCAAGAATGCTTGTAAGTGACCTGGGCTGGAAAGCAATGTATTTACTCCACATTTTAATGTCATTTAAGCTAAAAGATGTTAAAACAAGAAAAATGTTAAGATGTCATAAAAATATGAAACTACTTTCTAGCAGATATCTTTTAAACTTTCCTGGAAATCTGTCACATCATTAGATACCATATCTGCATGTCAATGACAGACCCAAATTAAAACTAATGATAGAACCAAACAATCTTGTCTTCCAGTGCCTTTGACAGAAGCTGAGATGCCTGTCAAATATTACTTTCTGGAAACAATTTTCTTTCTTGAAAAGCCATTTTGCAAGATAAACTGAAGCACTAAGTGACTGAGTGGCAAAGTATTCCCCTATACATTATTTTCCAAATGCAAATTACAAATGACATGCATCCTTTTAACATTTTACTCTGCTTTTTTGAAGCTATTTGTTACTGTGACATTGAACTTCAAGATGCCTTTGTTTTCAAGTCAAGCTTTCTGGAGCTAACACAAGCTAAGTTATGAGCTAATATACCAGGTCATCTTGCTGGGGAGACAGAGGACTCTTACTACTTCTATAGAACAAGCACAGCCATGAAGATTTCAAAGAGACCCATAACTGTTGTTAACTGAATGGTTGGTAAATACAACAGTTGACTAGTATATTGTTGAAATAGCTGATGCTTGGTTTCAGAACAAAGCCCTTAAAACACATTGAAATATGTCAGTTTTTCTGACTAAATTAAAAATCATTCTTTTTATAATGCTTTACTATTTGACTGGTTTCCTTGTTTTACTAAGATTAAAGTAAAGAAGAGAAAGGCTGGATAAAGTAGAGGAGAGAAGGTATAGAGAAGACCAAGAAATAATTCCTCTTATATATTCAAGTTAAAAGATATAACACAGTTTATGAGAGACATTTTCATGGCCTGCTTAGCAGGTTTCTCTGTTCTTCCACAAACTTTGCACTTCCACAGTAGATAAATAAAATTATAGGTAATTCTTTTAACTGAATTTGTCAGTCTAACATTGTCAGGAACATTAAATATCTCTCTTTTTATGGAGTCACACAAAAAATTCAGAATAGCAGCACCCATAGATGTGCCTAGCTAGCAAAGTATTTCACTGATTCCAAGATACGAAGTTTAAGGAACAGTGATGCTCCCTTATCAACATCTAAGAAGTGGCACATAATGATCTGTGCTTTCAGAGATGAAAGAAAAACAAATGTAAGTGGTACTAAATAAAAGGAGGGTGACATGGGAAGCTTGTTAAGTGTTGCTTTGCAAAAATGCATTTGTGCTATTTGTATGGATGACACACACATTACCTACTTTGATTGAACAATCACCTTTATGTTCACCCAGAAAAAGCCAGTCTTTACTATGTGAAGATACTGATGCACTGCTGCCTTGTTTGAAAGAAACTGGTCCCCGTTGAACTCATTTTTGGATACAGAGCAAGTACTAGCACATGTAATAAAACCCCAACTTTACTCAAAACACTAGTTTTGCTTTATTTTCCCTTCTTTTATAATGGCTGGAATAACATAGTGGGGATGTTTGAAAGGCATCTTGTTCCTTTCTCCTTTTTCTTTAGCCAACACTTTATATCCCCTCATCTTTCTATTACCTTCAAACATTGTCTTTTAGATCAAGGAAGAAGCAAGCTGCTTTTACCTCCAGCTTTTGTTTTCTGCCCTCAAACTTTTAAGGAGTCTTAAGACTAACCAGAAGTTATATCTCTAAACATTTTGAGGATCTGAACATCTCTTCAGAGCTGCTTAGAAGCAGTAACTGAAGTGTATATACATCTAATTGAAATATGGACTGAAATGCATCCTAACTGAGTATAACACAATGAGTTTTTAGTGGTGTGACATGCTAAGTGAGTGCTGTGTAAAAAGGAACAGACCTCCTGGGTATTTGACTGAAGTGACAACATCGATTTGGGACAGGTTGTTTTTTGCTGTGGATTTGATCCGGCATTCATTTGTTTCAAGCCAGCAGCAGCTTGGAGCATGGCACAGGGCTGTCACTCATGTACGTACTTTGAGGCATTGATAATTCACCTCAGTTTCACCTTTTCCACCACAATTAAAGACCTGGTAGTTTAAAGCAATATTTGTTTGTCCCACTTCCCTCTGCTCTCCCAGAAGTGCAGCATAAACTAATACAAACACAAGACAGAGTTCATCAAGAATTATACTGGTGACAATTTTTGCATCATTTCCCTTACAAGCTTTCTCCTCTAATAGGCTTCTTTTATCATCACGTACTTTAAACACTGAGAATTTCCAAAGAGATCTCTGACCAGCAGCAACACTTGCAGCATGCTCCTACACTTGTTCAGCAAGAGCTAACAAACCTGTGGGGCTGTGCACTTGGAAAGCCTCATGCAACTCAGGTAGTGGTAGCCTGTGACACTGTACAGTGGGATCAGCTACTGGGTCAGTGCTCTACAGTAAAGCCTGTAAAAAACCACTTACCAGTATTAAACCTACCAAGGTCAAAAGGAAAGACAGCAAGGTGGAACTGCAGTTGTAACCCAGTGGCAGCAAGTTTGGAGAAAGCTGTTTCCATTGCCATTAGAGACAGTTTGGAGCAATGGTCATGACATTACCTGTTGCAGTGCAAGTGTTACCTGCTGGACAGGACAAATACCTAATGATCACTTCTGATAGCAAAGCTCAGATTTGCTCCTCAGCCAATAAAAGGCTACAGCAATGACACTGGATTTCTATACCTAGGTCATCCATGTCAGTATAAACAATATCCTCATGGCCAACATTAGATCAATAAAAGATTACAGATCAAAATAATAAATAGCTCAATCAAGTCAGTCACAGATTGTAAGACAAGACAGACTCTGCTTTTACAGATGAAAAAATAGAGAGACTGATACTTCATTAAGTACTTTAAATGCTCAAGAAATGCAGCTAGTGGAAAGAGCACAATATACTGAAGTGGTACTGAAAAATACGTTATTCACAGGCTAAAAATGTCTTCCTATTCAATCATTAAAATTATGGAAATACACAAAGCTTTTGCCATCCATTAGAAATTAGATACTTAGCAGTCAGACACCTGTCTCCTAGTCTCACTGTACACCAACCGTGTGCTTTCCTACTTAGGAAGATGCAAGACTTGAGCTCACAAAGAGTACCAAACTCCCTGCATGAATATAGAGCTTTGGAAGAGACAGCATTGCTGAGTTTTGCTGTGCCTCATCAGGACACATGCATCTGGAAGACTCAGCATCAAGTGGTCTGTCCCCAAAAACTCCTGTTGATACAGATCTTAGGAATAAGGGTTACAACCTTAGAAACAGGGAACACACACCTCTGTTTAGGTCTTCATCACTTTCCTACGCTGGTATCTTTTTCATTATTTCCAAGATGCCAGGATAATGATGACAGTGCTTAGCTGCTTTCCTCTCCCTCACTCCAAGTCACAGGTACAAAGCAGAATGTTGTGCAAGGCAGAGAGCATCCCATGTTGCAAGAAGAGCGCACACTGCTGCTGCCTTCAGTAGTACAGAGTTCACAGCTCACAGTCTGTCACAGCAGATACAGTCAAGGTCAGGATGCTTGGGAGCAGACAAAGTTCATGACTAAGTAACATTGGACACACTTTTCTTCCCCCCCCCCCCCCC